>JASCZW010010035.1:0-38873 GCA_034211315.2 Aedes japonicus | reverse complement strand
CAGGCAGTACTAGCAGCGGGCGGATAGTCATGAAGAAAATGAATACAGTTTTTGGCTCAGGAAGTACTGGCACGCCGGTCCCAAGCTCAGTCCCAAGCTTAATGATTCCCCCTAATAACGTAACTCACACCAACACACCCTCGAATATTCTATCAAAATAACATACACGCTCAGAACACCCTCTCTTTCTTTCGTATTACTATCCCTTTTTTACACACGGAACAGTTAATCAATTTTCTTAAAAAGTGGATCTACTCAATTTTTAACTAGATCCACTTATAACGAAAATTGCGTAACTTTTCCGTGTGAAAAGAAGGGGTAGTAATGCGAAAGAAAGAGAGGGTGTTTTGAGCGTATAGCGTATGAAAACAACAACAAAGATATTAGTACCGAAAGGTACTGAAAAACGCAAGAGTTACAGCAAGGTACAGACTGCAAGACGTACTTCGGAACTAGGGGTTCTACGACAGTGAACCAATTTCAAATCGCTAGTTGCATATTGATTGTTGATTCCCTTGATCCCAGTTAGGCTTGATTTGTTTTATAAAGTCGAACCCTTCCAGGATCATTTCGCTAAATTTCAGGGGGCTCTAGTAACCCCTTCCTAATATTGAGATCCTTTGATTGAATAATGTTCCGCAGCAGCGGAGTATATGTTCTACAGTTTCAGTTTCAAATTGGCAAAAACGACATTCTGTAGAATGAATTCTTCCAATTTCATTTAGGTGATACCTATTCGGGAAGTATGTCTTTTTTACTTTTTTAGTAAGATCCGGGCTTTTACAGCACTTGGTCTTACAAATCTCTTGACTTGTCTGCATGTATCCGTAGCGTTCCAATTTGATTCTACCATGGATATTTCCCATTTTTTTCTGGTTCCGGACCAATCAAATTTGCTGCTGAACTTTCTCTTGCTAAGCTGTCAGCTTTTTCATTTCCTCCAATAACACAATGACCGGGCACCCAGTATACCCTAGCAAAGGAAAATAACAAGTTGATATCATATAAGTAACCATTTCTGTTAACCCAGTTATTTCCGCTGTTATCGCATAACAAATTTAGTTATCACAATTGGCAAATTTTGTTATCATATGTTATCATTTTGAACATACTATTTTTTATGAACGTTATAAGCTAAATTGCAAAACTATAAATATTTCCAGCATATTTGAACAAGAAATTTAGCTATTAATCAAAATATTTTCTCCAGTTATTAGCATGAGAATTTGATTTCGAATTGATAACATAATTTGTTACTATTTCAATAAATTTGCTTACAATACAGGATTTGTTATCAAGTTGTTCTCAGTGATAACAAAATAAGTTATTATTATTATATTCAACGAGTATTTTTTGTTATTCATTCTGTTATTTTGGCTGTTTATTCAGTCTGAATGATAACATATTCAGTGATCAAAAAATGATAACCTGGTATTAGAACTTCTTATCAATTTGGTATAATACTTTACTCGGGTAGAGTAACTTTGTTCCCAGTGGCCAATTGTCTTAAAGAAAGAATGCATTCACACACTAGCTTAGATTTACATGTAAAAGCCTTAAGCGCATTAAGAGCTGCTTGACTCCTGGTCGATTGAAATAGTGTCGTCGGTTCTGGAGACTCGCATTCCCAGAATCTGCTTGGTTTGGCCTAGGCCTTTCATCCGGAATTCTTCACACACACGGGAAATCATTTGTTCTTCCAAATGAGAAAAACAGGTCATGATTTCATGCATATGTTGTGTTTTCGTGTTATGAATATACAACATGAACAATATTCCTGTTACCATGAACTATTTTTCCACCGCAATGAAATCATGATTTGATCGGGTTAAAACCATGAGATGAATTCCTGATACTAAAAACATTATTCGTGAATCTGACAAATCTACTTTATCGACTCTGAATGTAAGCAAAAAAAAATCCAACGTCGGGATTTGAACCTAGTGTGGATGTGAGGTGCGTTGATAGAACCTGGTGGATGTACCTACTACACTGTTGTTATTCTCAAATAGATCTTTGATTTATGAAGATGATTACACAACTTAAGATTAGAAGCAAAACAATTCTTCCAAAGTTCATAACTCGCATCGGTCATTTTATTCCTGACAGCACGAATAAGAAACATGAATTCATAAAATAAGATAATGATTTTTTATTCTTAAAAACAGAAACGGATTTGTTTCCGTGCATCTGCTGCGTCACATCGTCAACCAACCCTTGATCGTTGGAGAACAACAGTAAGTCATCGACGTAGACTGCCACGATGATGATCGTGCCACTTTCCATCTTGTAATTCACGCCCGTGTCGTACTTCGAGCGCTTCAACCCATCCGCTTTAGTTTGTGGTCCAAATTGATATTCCATACTCTGCTGCCCTGCTTGAGGCCGTAAGGGGCCTTCTTCAGTCGGCAAATCTTTTTGGGTGCGGCTTCGTTCCGGAATCCCTCCAGCTGCTCCATGTATATCTCCTCACCGTCCAGCGCATGGAGGTGTCGAATAGTTGAGTAGCGGACAACGGGAGAATAAGTTTCGCTGTAGTCCACTCCTTTCACTTGCGAGAATCCCTTTATTACAAGTCTTGCCTTGTAACTCGACAGATCTGGTTTCCGTCGCGTAAACTTCTCGAAAAGGATGTCCAACTTTCCGTCAAACATCAGACTTCTCGCTCTCTCCTGAATCGTCCGGTTCATGCCCTCAGCCAACCCATTTTGCTCCGGATTGTGAGGCACCGTCGTCTCGTGACGAATACCATTCGCCTTGAGGAAAGTCCTCGAATTGCTTACCGGTATACTGCCTGCTTCCCAGTGTGGGTTTTGGAGTAGGACTTGAACTCCTTCTTGGTCTTCAGAAAATAGACGAAGGTCATCCTGCCTGCATCATCAATAAAAGTGGCGAAATATTTGTACCCGCCAAGGGAAGGCTTTTGCATTGCTCCACACACGTCCGAATGTGCGACCTCAAGAAAATCGCTTGCCCTCGTGCCCCTGGGTTTGAACGGTAACCTCTAATGCTTCGCATTGATGCAAGGGACACAGGGTTACATCGTCCCGCTTGAGATGTCCATGCCGGCCACCATGTCAGGTAATCTCTTCAAGCTGTCCACGTTAAGATGTCCCAGTCGCCGATGCCAAATATCCAGACTGGTAGCTGGACATTCCACATACGCACTTGGTTGACCAACCTGGTTCAGTTGGCAAAAGCCGTCCCTCTCGCGGCCCGCGACGATGACTTCTCCCGTCGAATCGTCCTTGATCACACACGATTCGCTCCAGAAATGGACGCAATAGTCCTTCTTGCAGATGCGACTCACAGAAATGAAATTTACTGCGAGGTCTTGAAGAGAGAGAGAGCACGTTAGAAATATCCAGACTACAGCACTCACCATGCACATCAGCATCCAGCTCGACGTTTCCTGTGGCCACAACCGGCATCTCGAAAGCGTTTGCCACAAAGATGGACTGTGACACCCGCTTGGCGCCAACCAGAGCACTCACGTCTCTGCACATATGGTCTCCGGCTCCAGAGTCCAATATCCACTCGTCCAGGGAGTTCCGTTTCTGACACGCCAAGAGTGCCTTCTTTTTCATGCTCTCGGAATTCTTCTCTTCGTCGACTTCTGTGGACACTCCGACGCGTAGTGCCAAAGCTTCTCGCACTTGAAGCACCTCTTGACTGACTTGTCCTTCTTCCTGCTACTTTGCTTCAGACCAGCCGCTAGTGCCCCGCCTGAACCGCTAGCTCTGGTGCCGGGCTCGATCGTCACGTCCTGGAGAATCTTCGACGTCCACTTGATGCCAGATGCGTCCATTCCCATTGCCATCGGCTCGTATCGCTTCGGCAGCCCCATCATGAGCAGCGACATCCATTCGTCGTTGAGGGGGAAACCGATCTCCTGCAGCTTCTGGCTTGTGGTCAAAATTTCATTCACATATTCCTGCACGGAAGAAGAGTCTTCGAGCTCCAACCGGATCAGCTTTCGCAACAGGCCGATACTTCCCGCTGTCCTGAAAAGCGGTCCGAAGGCTGTGCCAAGCTTCTTTGACTGTTCGGGCATTTTGGACTAAACTGTAAATATACCGCTCGATACTGGGGCAAATTGTCGCCAAGGCACGGTCCGACAAATTTTCGCTGATCTGTACATCGTCCGGGGAATTCACAGCTCGCCAGGCCCCCTCCTTGATCTTACCATCTGCATTCCGAACGCACACGCCGCGTGGTTGTCACGGACCTTCAGCTTCTCCAGGGATTTATGAGACGCACTTCTGAACGGAACTCGCGGATCGAACACTCTTGCTTCCTGGTTTCCAAGCTAATTCCCTTTGGCCGCCGAGACCAATAGGACCGTTAGGCGGTAGTCCGTCCTCAACCGGAAATCCATCTTGAGCTGCTGGTGGTGGCAGGAAACCTTCTCCAGATCTTCTCACGGACATGCCTAGAAAAAATATCTTGCAGACTTCTTGAGGAAGAAAATTTTTCACTTTTCGGCTTGTTGTTTGGCCGGTTGCTAGGCTACACCGGTCGCAAAGAGCTATCCTGGGCCCATAACCTGATATAATGAAAAAGCATCTCACCAGGTTTAGTGATTAACAAAGAATAATTTATTCATGGGATACAAATCCAATGCTTACTATGTTATCACAATATTGCGTCATCGTCAAGCGGAGCCGGGACAAGACTCAAAAAGCTGTTGTGAGCGAGAAACAGTTTAAGGCAAACTGGCGGCGAATAAAGTGGCCCTGCCCTTCGGTTCAGAAAGGGGTATGGGCGCGTTCTGTCGAGTCGGTCGCGGCAGATTTCATGTGTGAACCGGCTGCCTCATCAACGTTCAAAAGGGCCTAAACCAAATGGACAGCTTGTAATGATCACTTGAAGATGCGATGGGGGATCATTGCCCTGTTATTCCCAAATGAAGCACGTTGTAAAAAGTTTCTTGTATTCTATAACCAAACATGATGGAATTGAGTAAACGAGCGAAAACTCAACGGAAATGATCTCTCATATGCATCCGTTGAACCATTCTGAACGGCCGTTGTGAGATTATCACCATGAAAATCTCAAATGCGCATAGCGTGTTACCAATCATTAATCCTTTTTCCTTTCTGTTCTTTTCCCTATCCTATGACCACAAGCAATATCGTATCGTCATCCTAAAGTCAACTCTTCAAAAGGAGTAACATCAAGACAACACAGAGCAATAAAGAACGGTATAAACTCTAACCAATTTTACTTTCAGACAAATTTTCTAACACAAGGTAAGCAATCAAATGATCACTACAAAATATACTGAATATCATCATATCGACATAATATATAACGGGAAAAGGGAGGGACCATCAGGGCCCCCAAGTGAAACGATTTGGATAGGGAGCATTGGACTGCCTCCTATTGTTAACATTTCGTGGAACGAGGGCGGGCTCTTCGACCCCATCTATTGGGTTTATTCTGTCAATCGAGGGCTCGACTCTAATGCTGTATGTGTGAACTTGCTTTTGGAAGGAGATTCTCTTCCCTATATTCACGGGTTTCGCGTAAGTGTCTCTGTTTACGGGCCCGCCCAAACGTTTTTGGCCCTTCATACAGGAGCTTGAAGATCACAAACAACAGTAGAATCCTGATCAAATCGTTTTTCAGATTATTCCACTGCTATGGAAAGTTACCTTGCTACAATAGATGGTAGTATCTCATCATCATCATCATCATCATCATCATCAACTGGCGGCGAATAAAGTGGACAAGGAGACTGTACACAATCGTATGGCAGGTGTTCAACGAAAGGCATGGCATTTCGCATTCGGTAAGGCAGCTTAGCTGAATATTTCTCCTGTATTCTGTATTAACTGAACTTGAAAAATAAAAATAATTTGACTTAATAATAAAATTTTTGATCGCCTCACACGCATTACTGTTTGACCAAATTTTGATCGGAACACCCTTTATACATATACTCAAAATTTCTACTATATTCAACTTAACACATCTTGCAGCAAATGGTATGGTATTTTCACGCATCATTTCTACTCTGTAGATTCGAAAAATGCGTTGTGGTACAAATCTATTGATTTGAAACCAATTCAGTTTACAAAATCATCTTTGTGGTTAATGCAACGCAGTCCTGTTCGCTTTGATGGTTGTATCATGTCTTTTATATGCAGCAAGCATCAAGATTGACAAAAAAATTTTGACGTTACATTATCCAATTATTTCCAGGATCCTTTCCTTTATATTAGATTAGCTTAGATTAGATTACTTTCTATTTTCAAAACGTTTTATGACATTTTATAACAGAGGATACGCCACTCAGTCACTATGAGTTAACATTCTCAGAAACAAACTCCAACACACTTCAAGCACCTTGCCTCTGACATTTCTGACACCACTTACACGCAAACATCATTTTCAGCTGGATGCCAATAAGTGTAAATTTTCGATTGTAGTTTTGACAGACATGTTGAAACTCAAAAACACTCCGGGAAAACATCTTCCGGCACCCCTAAACAGGATCAGCGAAAGGACAACGTAGCATAGTGACTAACCCCCTGTTTTCATACAATTCAAAATAATACACCCGAGAAATAATCTGAAGGAAGCAAGAATTTTGTTGTTCGTAAGGGGGATTTCCAGTTAAAACGAGAAAAAAACTTTATTTTTGAAAAAAAAATCAAGGGAAACTATTAACTCAAATCAATTGAAACTTTTTTTAAATTATAAGTGTATCCATGCAGTATACAAAAATATATTTTTTAAATTGTTTTCAACAAAATGGCGGCCGTTACGTTGAAAAAGTTGTTGCATTTTGCTTGTGCCGGCTCTCCTAGTCGCAGTTTTGATCTGAAACCTTAACCCAAAAAAAATTACATTAATTACATTTACATTTAAAAAACAAAAGCATTTTTGGCGTAACTTTTTTGAAAAATCCACATTTTCCGCCATTTTATCACATTTTTCCGTATTTTATAATAAAATATTACAACAATTTTTAATTCATATAGAAGGTAATACTATAATAAAGAAATCCTATAAGTTTCATCTTGATCGAATAATTAGTTTTCTAGCTATCGCCGGCATAAACTCCAAAAAAATGTGTTTTGAGAAAAACGCGTTGAAAGTTTTAATTGTCGGTCTGTGCGCGAAGAAGGCGTCTTCGAAAAACGATGAAACGAAACACTTGGAGTTCGAATTTCGAAAAAATGTTTCATGAGCGTATTCTATGGAGAATTTACTAACTTCTAATGCAAAAAAATATTGAAATTTTTGGTCATTCTAACTGTATATCCCCTCTTAAGAATGAGTTAACTAACTGACCAACGACTGATCATCGTATAGAAAGTGCCACCAAATCAAATCTCATGTCATTGTTGATAATTTGATTCATTTTGTTTTCCTCTCCAGGTTCAGAAAAATCCACGAAGGAAAACGTGTTTTATAAGCTTAATTAATTGGATAGCAGGAGACGCATTACTGAAGGTTTGAGATAAAAAATAATCCAATTTTTCCACAACCACTTAAATCACACCTATCTTCAACAAACTTTTCCAAAATCAAGCCGATCAATCTTTCAGACTTCCATTCGATTTCTAAGAAACAGGCGTTTGTTGTAACATTAACAGTATTGCAAAACAATTGATGTGACAATAAACAAAATGTGCTTTAAAAAACTTAAGTACTTACTATACACGGTGTTCAATAAGTTCGGATACACTTTCAAAATTTGTTAAAAAAATGAAAACATGTTTTTTATTTTTTGGATTTATGTTATTGAAAGCTATGTTTACAAGGAACGTTTACAACATTTCTCTTGGAATGACCCCCCCTTTGTACTCCTTAACGAGCTTCAAACGTTTCTCGAACGCGTCGCAGGCGGCACGCACGGACTGCATGGGCATTTCGTCCCAGATTTTGAGAATTACCGTCTTGAAATGATCCAAAGTGCTGACCTTGTATTCGTTCAGCTTCGCCATCATATAGGACCAAACAGTTTCTCGTCCGAAAAAACAAACTCCTGACCAGCGTGCCGAGAGAGGATCCTCTTAGCTCGATCCAACCGCTTTTGCTGGTAGCCTCCAACGCCATGGACCTTACGTTTTTGTAAGGCCTGAAACCGAGTCCTTGGTGAGTATGGTGTGAGCAGTTCCAATAAAACGTTGAGATCTGCAGCCGTTTTCCGGATTGAGCGGTTCTTTTTGCGCCGAATTCGCTCCCTCACGATCTTGATGACCCGTGGCGTCCTCGCTGGAACACGGCCGACCGGATCTCGCACGGTCATTGGTCGAGACGTCTCCCGGTATCGCCTGATGGTCGTGTAGACAAAGTTCCGCTTGACCCATGCGATTTCAGCAGCCGGAATATATCGCCGGGTCGCTCACCGTTCAAAAAACGCTTAATTACGAAGTCCCGATACTCTTTCATCGCGCGTAACAAATGAACAACAACTAACAGAATGTCAACACCGCGCAATTCGGTAGCGTAGAATAAAGCTAAAGCTGACACCAATACCAATGCAGAATATGTACATGGCGCATACCTACGCAATGATGAAAACTTGTATTCGAACTTATTGAACACCGTGTATTGAAATGGTTTGATTGACGACAATAAGTATACATAAAAACAGCCTTCATATCTAAAAAGACAGCATCTACTTGGTTTTAAGCATCCATAGCATGGAGGTACGTTGAGGTGAATTGCATTAGATTAGACGTAATCAATCGTATTGGATAAAATCCGTGTTGATCGTCTGAATGGCATAGGCTGCAACAAGCAATTAGAGCTTCGTCAGCTGGGATTTTAAAGACCTCGTAGCACAAACGATAGTTGCTGAGCAATATGTACTTAATTATACTAGTATTTGACAGATTTATGCTCAACGACATAGTTGGTGACACTGAATAAGCATGCTAGTTGTAGACATAATAAAAGTCAAGCAGGAATTTAAATTTTGACATTTAATTGATATGAATAATCCGTCTCATTTTTTGTCTACTGATATAGACTACCACATACGTCTACATTCATAGGCTAGAACACTACATTTAACTTAGGTTTCACGGTTAAATCTATTTTCATTCTGCCTCAAAACATCACAAATTTCAAAACAAAACAGCGAAAAACAAACATTGAGCAACACTTTCTCATATTACAACCGTTGATTTGTGAACATTCACCACTTACCATAGAACTGTCGGATATTCAATATCCCCATTTTCACATCTAATCACCGATATCTAAGCCAACAACCAACCATCAATCAAGCTATTTTTTTTGCTTCAGAACAAAACTTTCAAAATCACACTTCCACTCTGGTGTCTGCCCTTGAGGGCTTGCAACTAACGTTTCACGAATTAAAATGCATAAACTTATCACTCAAATTACTCTGGAAACCACAAACCAGCATCAACTTCAATTCAACAACTATTTCCTTTAAATTACGGATATCTAGCTCCTGGAAACTTGATCCCTTGCAACAACACACGTTCTCGCACTTTTATACCAGTCTTTGTTAATATTCTTATTATTTTTCAGTTAATTTCCTAGTAGCAATCGATCTGCGGAAAACTCAAGTAAGCAAAACGACAAGCGCCAAACAATCTCTCACCTCTCATTTGGCCTTTGGAAGCGCCGGTTAGTGACTGACCGATGACCGCTGGCGATGCTTGCTCTGTCCCTCGGAGATTCAACAAACTACGAGCTGATCAGCTTGTGCACGTGCAGGCACTTGTTGACGAGACGATGTTGATTTTCTGCGATCTCCCGAACAGAGTATCCCTTGGCTGTTGTATATCAAAAAAACAAATTTTCCACCAAGCGAAGTTATAGAGCAAGCATATAAACAACTTATTCCTATTAAAGCCAAACGGGAAAATATCCAGGGCGCGCACTTGAGCTCACACAGATTCACCAATACACACGCGGTCGTAGCACTTGTTGAGAACTTGCCCTCTGTTTAAGCCGTTGCAGTGGCGAGCGTCCCGGGGTGGAAAAGTGGGTGGATGTTAGCCGATTTTATATTATAGAAAAGAAAATTCTTCTCTCAGCCGTGCGGAATGGGCGATGATCAGACGATCGATTTCACAGTAAAACTGACTAGCCGTGTACTTTACAAGCAGGGCGAAAGCATTTGTGCGATTATATTGTAATGTTTCGGATGCTGCGGATACAGGGGGGTGGGGGCAAGCGAAGGCGAACGAAGACGAGCGAACCGACAAACTGTTGGCAGACATCGATCGCGAGGAAATTGCCGGAAAATGCGTTCAATTATCCTCGGTTCTGCTTTTCTGGCACGTTCGACGTTTTGGGTTGAAGTATACTAGTGTTAGGTGGTAGTGGGTGAAATGATGCTTGTTTCTATGACTGTTGTCATTTGGTTTCAAAATATTGCGCATTTCGTGTTGAAATTACGCTACATTGTTCAATCCATTAAATGTGGTAATAAAGATCGGAAGAGATTTGCGTAAGTGGGAGCATGGTTAATTATTTAAAGAATTTTTATAAAAAAGTATTCGATGACGACTCAACTGTAGATATCGTGTGTTTGAAAGTCCTTTTGAATGTATAGAATTTCTGCCGAATCACTGAAGAAAAATCCTACTGACAAAACGATTACAGTTGTGTTTCGGGAACGATGACGATCTTTACGCTTGTGTGTACGCAAACAACACAAAAGGCAGCGAAGAAAAAACAAATCTCATTCAAGCAATATGCAACTACAAATTTCTCCACGATTCGTCATGGGAAATTCACACGGAGGTTTAGGGAATGCCAATTTCGTACGTTACGCAAAAATGCCGATATTGAGCCCTAATCTTTTGTCACATAGGGGCCAATTATAGAAGTCGAATCTACCGTCACTTTGATCGACAGATCTATTTTGCTATTACAGATGTCAAGATCGAGGTGCAGCTATAACGCAACACCATGGTGGAGGTGGCTGGGTTCTATTCCCGGTCTGGTCTATGAATTTTTCGTTAAGGAAAATTCCTCGACTCCCTGGGCAATGGAGTATGAGTGTACTTGCCACACAATGCAAAAATGGTACCTGGTATAGAAGGCTCTCAATTAATAACTTTGGACGTGTTTTTAGCTTAGCTTAGGGTGACTGACTGCACGTATCAATGGTTGCTATTCCGTAATTGATTGAAATTGCACAATGAATCAACTGAATGAGGCCGGGAGTAACTGACCATTCTCACTGTCTCACTGACTCAATTTCTTTGATAATCAATAACGGCGGCGGCCACGTCCTTCCAATCAGTTGGGAATAGGGAAGGAAAGTTAGTGTGACCTTTGCTGATAAGGGACTATGTTTACTTCTGCATCCCCACAAAGGTCACAGGCTCCGGCGAATGTTTGATCAAAATTTCCTCCGCCGTAGTTTATTTCAAGCTGGTTGAGCTTGCACCTGTCTAACAATCTCTCCGGACACTCCGGAACCCGGTATCATACAAACCCCTGCCGGCGTCGGTGGTGTAGTGGTAAGCGTGACTGCTACTGGTACCCCAGTGGGTCTGGGTTCAATCCCAGTCGACGTCGGTGGTTTTTCTGAGATGAAAAAATCTGGTCACGTCTTCCTTCGGAAGGGAAGTAAAGCCGTTGGTCCCGGTTCATAGTCATCCGTCGTTAGGTAGGGTCCAGGTGGTGGAGTCGTCTCCCTGGCGTAATAGGCCGACGTAAAATAAATAAATAAAAAAAAAATCATTCAAACCCCGAAGTTTGGCAAACTTCTCGTCGTAAACCAGTTTCACAACGGCATGTGCACGGACCAGTTCCATTACCGACATGGCATTGCTGTAGATAAAGTTCCAATTGAGGGTCAAACTTGAATTACTCCGATAACGATTGTATTGTAATATCGGAAAACACGACGGAAAACTTTGCTATAAACACCGCCTGCTGCCAGTACCGAACATTGTTCCACACTTCACATTATCAATAACTTTGGACGTAAGTTTCTTGAACACTAAGTTGAAAGCAAGCAATAAGCAAATTGTGAAAGCAATAAGCTTGAAATGTTAAAAAGGAAGAAGAAGATGTCGAGAACTACGAAACTTTGTCGAGCTGGTCGACTCAATAGACAGCTCGGAAATTAGTGACTGATTTGTCACATTTTGTCGAGTAAGAGTTTGTTTTGATACACGTTTTTCATCGGTTAGTGGTAAGTAATTAGCTGAACAAGGTAAGAAATACACTAACTCATTATTTTTTTGGCAGATAAATTGACCAAAAAAACAATTTGCTTCTAGTAAAAAATGTCTAAACTTAGTAAAAAACCATACCTATTTTAAAACAAAAACAAATTGAGTTTGAATGACTTATCGAGCTGATTTAAAAAAGAGTGGACATCGTCATTGGCTTTTGTGGCGTGGAGCCAGTAGAACTAATGTCAACTAGAAGTGGTTGGAAAATGATCAAATGCTCCATGCATTTGGGCCATGAATGCATCTTGGGTCGGACTTCCAAAAAGTAAGTTTTATTTTCACGTTTGAATACTATTACTTTTATAATCCTAACTTTGGCCCTTAAGCCAAGTCGGTAAACACACGGAGACTCATAACAACAAGAAAAGTGATGAGCTATTGAAATTAATCTTAGAACGCTTTTTTTGATACTAAAGTATGTCTAAACGCATCATTTCACTACATTTGCACTTGGGATTTGGAAATTTACCCTCGAGTTAATGAGTCCTAAATTCCTAGAAGTATAGAAAGAAACTACCCAGATTTGAGTTCCTAAAAAGTTCAGAAGGAGACTTCCCAGAGCATCAAGAGATATTTTCTAGAAATTCAAGAAGAGACTCTTAAAAAAATCGAAGGCAGAAACACTTAGTATTAGTTAGAGCAAAAATCACGAAGTTACGAAGAAGTCTACTCAAAAGTTCAGGAAGAAACTTCCAACAAATTTAAAAGAATTTTCCTAAAAATTCTGCCGAGAACTTTCCCAATGTTTCGTTACATATTTCCTCGGACTTAAAGATGGGACCTATCAGAACCTTAACAGAAAGAATACTTCAGAAAGTTTCAGAAAAGAATTTCTCAAAAATTTCAGGAATTCAGAAGAGGACTTCCCAGAAGTTCCGAAGAAAAACTTCCCACAAGTTTAATTTGAACACCAAGAAGTGCCAAAGTACTTCCTTGAAGTTCAGAATCGAACATTCCAGAATTTCTGAGAGGGGCGTCTCCGGCGTAGTGGTCAACATCCATACCTCGTACGTCAAATTCCACGAGTTCGAATCTCATCCCCGGACAAATAACGAAAATACCCAAAAGGTGTTTGAGTGGCAGCGACGTGGAGATGAATCAGCCCGGGAGCTGAAAATCTAAAATTATCGAGGAATTAAAAAATAGAATTTCAGAGTAAGGCTTTCTCGAGGTTGGCGAATTCCCAGAAGTTCAGGTAGAATATTTACTGAGAGAATAGAAGAAGAAGCCATCCGAAAAATATATGGGGCAACTTCCAAGTTGTTTTTTAAGGGAAGAGTTTATCAGAAATTCAGAAACAAACTTCCCTGAAGTTCAGAAGAGAACTTCTCAAAAGTTCAAGTAATTCCATTTAAATTGAAGAAGTCTTTCCAAGACGCTCTGAGAAGAACTTTCTCAATGTTTTGGGAAATTTAACTCGCAGTTCAGGAAGATCAAACATTTACAAAGTAATTAAGTCCAGGAAAAAAAAACTTACTAAAAGTTTCGGAAAGATTAAGTTGGCGGACGAAAAACATGCGTGTAGGCATGTTTTTTGTGTTCTTTCTTCGTTTAATTTATCAATTCCTCCTCAGTTTTTGCGACAACATTGTTGGAGTAGATCTTACGCTTCAGGTTAGCCCAGAAATTCTCGATGGGAGGCAGCTGGAGGGACGTTGGGCGGATTCGCCGACTTGGGTATCACATAGATATTTAGTCGCTCCATCTCCTCCAACGCTTGCTTCGAGTAGTGGGCCGACGCCAGATCCGGGAAGAACACCATGCGTTTCCGCTCTTATGGTATTTCTTGATAAACAACGCACCTTCTGGCAGGCATTTTGTACTATAAATTTCTCCTTTTACGACCAGTCCGGAGCGAAAGAAGAGCGGCTTTGACATCCCCTTTTCACTGATTGACAGCCACAGCAGCACTTTCTTGAGGAACTTGGTGTGTGAAAGGAACTTCACCTCGGAGCTCACTTCCTTTGTGAGGGAAGTAAAATACGAAGTGCTCTGCCAGTAGTTGCCATCCGGCGTATCTGGTGTCCACAAAATGCCACACGATGTCCGTTTTTGACGAGGCAGGGTGCCGTTCTTTGAACGCGCACACTTCTGAACGTAGAGTTGCTTCACTGTTTTTGCCATCACGGTTAGAGTTCGAAGCCCGAATCAGAGCTGTCGAAAGCTTTTGTCTGCTGACTCATGTGTTTACTATGATTGATGCTGCGTGTGTAGTTTATGTCAGTGCAGGATGATGGTTAACCCATGAAAAATCGGCCATTGTTTGTCCATTGTTTAAAAATGCAAACGTTATACGTCCATATTCGGGGGTGGAAGTTCAGGTAAAATGTTATCCTGAGCGCCCATTAAAAACACCAACCTCGGCGAGACCTGACGCTAGCTGTAAGCATTAATATCTGGAGGAAGCTCAATGCCAGAACCCGTAGCTTCCGGGAAGGCAGGTTTTGGTCTTCCGGAAAGTAGGGGTTGTTGTCAGGCCTTGCGAGCCAATCTTCAACGGAAAGTCAACAAGGGAATACGGACAGGAACAATTGGCAAAGACCACAGCGACGGAAAAGGAGTTTAGATTGGAGACTCGGTACGTGGAAGTGTAAATCTCTCAACTTCATCGGAAGCATATGCATACTCTCAAGGACTGTAGGTTCGGCAACCATCGTAGTGCCGCAGGAATCGGAAGGAATTCATGAAGCGATCGATAAGTCATTTACCAGAGCTGTGGCAACACACGTGAGCTGGGAACAGCTTTCATCGTGATGGGCGACATGCAGAGTGCGTGTAGCGCGATTAGTGGCCGATCAACACAAAGAATGTGAGGTTGAGGATCAGCAGTCGGTTCTTCAACTTTAGAATAACCAATTTACACAACCCACATTGTGGAACCCCTGATGACGACAAGGCCGTCATTTACGCGCAGCTCAAACGCAAGATACGACCGCCCCAAGCCATGACGTCAAGATCATCATAGGAGACCTAAAAGCACAGGTTGCCCAAGATGAGCGGTTCAGACCGACAACTGAAAATTTCAGCGCTCACCAGCTGTTCAATGACAATGGCCTACGACTCATTGATTTCGCTGCCTCCAAGAACATGGACATTTGTAGCATCTACTTCCAGCACAGCACTACTTATCTCTACAAGTGACGATCGTGGCACTTCTCTAATAATATCGACGTCAGAACCTATCGTGGCGCAAACTTCGACTCTGATCACTACCTGGTGCTGGACTGCTGGTACAATTGCGCCCAAAACTCTCCATCATCAACAATGTACGGTACCGACGGCCGCCTCGGTACGATCCAGAGCGAATGAAACAAAAAATTGTCGCCACTACGTACGCGCAGGATCTTGAGGCAGCGTTGCCAGACGAGGGTGAGCCCTCTTGAGGACTGCTGGAGTACTGTCAAAGTGTCAAAGCAGCCATCAACAACGCAGCTGAGAACATCGTCGGGTACGTTGAACTGAGTCAACGGAATGATTGATTTGACGAGGAGTGTAGAGAGATTTTCGAAGAGAAGGATTGCTTCCGGTAATTCTGCAGCAAGAGACCGGCAGAACGTGGAGCACTACAAACGGAAGCGGAAAAATCAGACCCGCTAATTTCGGGTGAAAAAAAGCCGCCTGGAAGAAGCGAAGTGGGAGGAGATAGAGCAGCTGTGGCGTTACAGGAAACACGAAAGTTCTATCAGAAGCTCAATGCATCCCACAAATGCGTTGTGCGTGAGCCAAAATGTGCAGGTAAATGAATGGAAACCGTTTTGACGGACGGACGTGAGGTGATTTAAAAGTGGAGGCAGCACTTCGATGAACAGCTGGATGGCGCGGAGAAAGTAGACAGTGAGGACCAGGTGGGTAATGAAGCCACTCTCGCTCAAAGCGAAGTTAGGGATGCCATCTAACAGCTCAAGTACAATAATGCAGCTAGTAAAGATGGTATCGAAGCTGATAGTCAGAATCTGGGAAAGTGAGTAGCTGCCGGAGCAGTGCGAGGAAGGATTAATATGCCCCATCTACCTGAAAGGAAACAAGTTGGAATGTGAGAACTTACGAGCAATCGCCATTCTGAATGTCGCCAACAATGTACTATCTCAGATTATAAGCCCATGTCTATCACCTATAACAAATGAGTTCGTGGGAAGTTATTAAGCCGGCTGCGGCAATGGCCGCTCGACAACGGACCATTTCTTTACCGTGCAGAAAATCCTCCCTAAATGCCGTGAATTCCAGGTCCCTACGCACCTAAACTATGTTTCGAATGGGTTTTTTCTGATGCTACACACCCCTTGTTCATCGAATTTTACGAGGCGTACGACAGCCTCGACCGCGTAGAGCTATGGAAAACGTCCATGAATGACTTTCCCGGGAAGCTCACAAGAATGATTAGAGTAACGATGAGCGGTTTGCAAAACTGCATTATGATTTCAGGTGAACAATCCAGTTCGTTTGAATCTCGCCAGGGACTTCGACAAGGTGATGGACTATCTCAAGTAGCACAATACGGTCTTAATTAGTTGTAGTAACTTCATTATGACTGAGCAAGTCATATTTATGTTATCTCAACCAAATAGCAACAAGTGTGCTACTGGGGATCCTGCCTTCTGTTCAATATCGCCCTAGACTGTGTCTTGTGGCAGGCCTGGTTTAACAGCTGGGGTACGATTTTCACGAGATCCAGCCAATTTGTTTGTTTCACGGATGATATGGACATTGTCGACCGAACATTTGGAATCGTCATGGCAGAACTGTACATCCACCTGAAACGTGAGGCAAGGAAAGTCGGACTGATTGCGTCGAAAACAAAGTACATGCTAATAGGCGGCAGCTAGCGTGACAGGGCTCACCCAAGTAGCAGTGTTACGATAAACGGGACGGGGATACTTTCGAGTTGGTGGATTAATTCGTCTAGCCTACCAACGATAGTCGTGAAGTACGAAGGCCCATCATCAGTCAAAAAAGATTCTCGGACATGAGACTAGGACCATGCTCGAAGAGGACTTGCAAGCACTTGGTGTATTCGAGCGACAAGTTCTTGGGATCATCGTTGGCGGTGTGTACGAGGTGTCTGAATATTATCCGTACGACAAAATGGTTTTATTGTTGGATTAAAAAAATCAATATGCATTGTTTGTTACAGCAGCATGTTTGCAAATTACAAGTTTTATTGACCATTATCAAAATGGCCACCTCGTGCTGAGGTGCACGCCTTTAAATGTTTCGGGAAGTTATCCACGATGGTCGTGAGTTCTTTGATAGAGATATTTGTTCCCAAACAGATGTTCTAGTGATTTATGTGGTTTACTGCAGGTTCTTGACTCCAAGATGGACCATAATGAATAGTCCATTGGATTCAAATCCGGTGAGTTGGAAAGCCATTCATCTTTCGCAAAGACTAATAGTATTTTTTTGCTCTCGGCTTGCGGGCGCCCAGTCTTGTTGAAAAATCCATTCATTGTTGCCGAAATGTTGCAATGCCCAAGAAGCAGCTGTGTCAGTAAGTAGCTTGTGATGTACCGCTTGATTCAGTTTCACCACCTTGTGGATGAAGATCACAGGGGTTTTGCCGAAATGAGTTATTCCAGCCCAAACCATAACAGAAGCGGGTTAATGATTCTTCGAAACACTTCCAAGATTATTGGAAGCAGCAGGAAGCAACTGCCGATCGTTTTGGTGGTTAGATGTAGCTCGATTGTGAAAACATTTGCATCGGTGAACAGCACTGACCGTTAGCGGCCCTCGGATAAGCGGTTCAGGAGAACCTTAGCTTTTCTCAACCGGTTTGCTTTCATGGTGTCATTGAAGTAGTGATTTTTGCACAGTTTATATGACTGAAGCTTCAAATCGTCGTGAACTAGGGCTCCAACGGAAGATTTTGAAATTTTCAGTGATTTCGGCAACTTCGGATGGAAATCGAAGAATTTCGCTTGATTCGTCGCCGGATAAGCTCGTGCATTTGTGGAGTTCAAACGATGTGCTTTTTTCCTCCCCTTACGCGGTCATCTAGCGTTCCAAGCTGTTCGTATCGTTTTATTGCGTCACTCACTATAGATTATGCTATATTCAGGATCTTTGTAATCACTGAAACAGTTTTTCCTTTTCGAAAAAGGTCGATTACACCTGCGCGAGTTAACGTCGTTGCCAGCCGGACTTAGGCAAATTCCATCCACGCCGCAACCGGCGTCAGCAGCATGGGTCACACGGCAACAGCAGCGGATGCACCATCAGCAGTTCGATCGATTGGCAACGAGGGCAACCGACCGAACTTGGCACCTGGTAGCACAAGGTGCTGAATAGACAAAAAGTGAAGTGTGGCATGATTGATAGGAAATAAAGTTAGTCTTAATTAGTGTAACAACGAGTGCGGTTCTTTTTTAAAAAGAAATCCAGGCGACAGAATCGCGAAGTCGCGCAACTCATTTGGCTTCATTTTGAACGAATTAGAAATCACTGTAGGAAACTTACTGTGTATAAAGACAATGGGTCAAGGTGTTAAACCATGTTGGTAGACTTAGTTTAATCCGCTTGGTTGCGTTGAGGCATGCCGACAAAGTCTGTGCGGATAATTTGCAGACACGCTGTAGAAGAACGATGAGTGGCGGCGAAAAATGAATCACGAGGTTTAAATACTCTATTCAGGAATCCAACTTGAAAAAAGAAGAAGACACCGAGTGGTGATAAATCTGACAGCTCCCATGTTAATGTATAGGACGAAACTTTTAAAATGCTTTTAGAAAATTCAAATGAAATTCTAATTAAAAGCGATTTGTTGTATGATGTAACAAAAATCCAAAACTGCACAATAGGAGCATTATCTTAATTTTATTTTTATTTTGCTGAAAATGTCTTTAAATTAGAATTTCATTTGAATTTTCTAAAAGCATTTTAAAAGTTTCGGGGAAAGTTTAACATGGGAGCTGTCAGATTTATCACCAATCTGTGTCTTCTTCTTTTTTCAAGTTGGATTCCTCAATGGCGAACCAAGTATTCTGAGAGTGTCAGAAGCTGGAAGGATACTCTGGGCATGGTATGCTGCGAGAATGCCGTATAATAACCCTACAAAGGTTCTGGTGTTCGCTTCAAATCCGGCTGATACAAGAAGCGTGGAGAGCAGTGGGCTAGATGGGCTAGATGTTGTTTTGGTGTTATCTGTACGCAAATTGTACGAAATTGGTTACAAAACATTGATTTTTCAGCACCAATCGTAATTGACCAACTCGGTAAACTCTTATTGGAAGTATGTTGTAAAAGCTGCTATTTTCACACTACAAGCAGTTACGTTGTGTGTTTGATTTGTCATTTAACTACATTAATCTTATAATAAAGTATACGAAAAAGGCACACACCATAAATTAATTGCGCTGAAACTGTAGGTTAAACTTTCTGTAATCTTTATTGAAACGGAATTATGTGACTGTTTTAACAGGAACATCTAAGTATTCTAAATGAAAGGGAATACACAGGCAAATACCCTGAAACTAAAAGTCACCCTTACGTCCTAGCTATGTTACGCGTTGATATTGAAGTAAATATTGAACGTCTAGTTTGGCGTTATCGGAATAATTAGCTATACAGTAGTAAAAAAATCGAGTTAGCTTTAGGACTTCTTAAATGTATGCTTTGCTCTGAGCACTGTATTGATTTAGTTACACGATATGGATTTCAAGTTCATTTTGTCGTCCGGCATGTGAGCCAGTGAACGAACCACCAATCATAAATAACTTTATTTCTTTGTATTTAAATTTAACTGCATGTCATTCCATTCAATTCCGTGCAATCGTAAACGTTTACATTGATGGGCACCCTTAAAAGCAAATAGGCAATCTGTGAGTCCAATGTCAGAATTTGTGCCGCAAGCCTCTGTCGCCCCACCCCCATCCATTAAACCAATAGCAGTTAGGGTGAAAATTAAACTAGCACGTGAAGCATGTTCTCATGGGAAAAGCTGAATGTCGATTGTTTTGCCATGGATACTGGGGTTCATCTGTATCTGATAAATAACTGATATAAATATGACCGTTGGGACTGAGTTCCGTTTATTGAAATAAGGATCAGCTTTGACATGTCACAACAAAAAAATCAGTTATCACCGGATGACCACCCTATCTGGGTCGGAATCGGAATGATTCTGGCGACTAGCGTCTAGCGAGCTATTCTACTTCACTTGCCCCTGCGACACGCTCCATTCCATTTCATTTCATCCCCGCATGACCACGTGCTAAATATAAACAACACACCAAAAAAGCCGTAAAATCGGCAAACCGACGAAAGACAACAACAGAAGCTAATTTTACAAATTTTATTATTTTGAAATTGGATTTTGCTCGAGTGTGTAATGCAAATGAAACACGAACGTGCCAGCCGGCGGTTGTAGTTAACAAAAACTACCTAACCTACCCTATATCCTATACAAACTATATACATACCAATAGCAGGTTACATTAGTCAGTAAATTGAACCAGTTTTCTCGCCACTCAAACCTTCTGGTTTTTGTGTGTGTTGAAACTTTCGAAAACTCCCCCACGGCAGCGTCATGATTGGTATGCGATGTGCGTATTTGTCAACTACCATGCGGCCCCACTGTTAGAATTCGTTGAAGGGAGACGGATGAACTACCAAACGATAAAAAAAACATAATATGTAATTAATTACAAACACGCATCGGGTAAACTGAACGGATTCAAACAGCCGTCTGGGCGATGAATTATGTGTACATCAGTGTGAGCCGGGAGATACATTTCAATTAGCGCTTGGTCGTGAATTGCGTGAAGGTTCTGTGTTGTCTTAAGGTTCCGAGCCAACGTCGGTCATAACGGGGATGTTGTGTCATTTTCGTCACGCGGAACCCGAAACCGTTCGTTCCTGAGAAATGGGAAATGATTGGCGGCAAATAGCAGTAATTCGTCTACTGCCGCTAATAAAAATTCTATCCCATAGCGTAAATCAGCAAACAAAGAAAAATGCGTACTAAATTTGTTTGATACATACATACTGTTGTTTCTTCTATTGTGAAGCTTTTCAACAACAACGTTGGTGAGATCTTTTACCAAATACTGGTGAAAGATACTTGCCAATTGTTGGGCCATTGTGCCGAAAAAGAAGAATTTATTTGTTATTTCAACTAACCACTTTCTACAGGTAATGTTCACCTGTTGTTTCCAAAAACAAAAAATGCGCTTCCACCGAATTCTTGGCAAACCGAAATCAGTAGGCCATGTTTAGAAATAAGAAGGAATCTTGAGCTTTTAAACAAATATCAACCATCTGTGAACCTACTACCAGTGCTGACCAGTATATCAATGCCATTCATGAAAACATACACGAAAATGTTTTTTCCACATTTGACATACTCCCTATAAAAAATTGGGCCGTCGTCCTAATTTAAGCAAATATCTTCTCATGAACATGAGACACAAGCACACAATCTTTAATCAAACTATCCCAAAGCAGGGTAGGCAATTGGGTACTGCCTTTCAAAATAGTCGTCAGCGCAATTTCAAAACTGCCGCTATGCATTTTTCACAGCCGCACTCTAATGGAACTATCAATGCTTTCTCTTCATATATTTGCTTCTAGCATAAATTGGTGCCCATTCCTAGGGTCTCATGAGAGTCCGCAGATCGCCTTCTACGGTTGAGAGTTTGGTTCATTTGCGCGATAGCCTTCTTCTCTACGGCATTGTAATAATTTTTCATTGTTCTTGTTTCATCAACCTGGTCGCTTTTGTAATAGCAGCAATGTGCGGATTGAAAAATTCGGTGCGATTTACCGTCCGCAATGGAGTGGATAAACCAACCTTAGGCGAAGTGGCAAATTTCGTCAAAGGCTTGAATGTGGAGCTTGATGAAATTGAAGCTGCATATAGGATAGCAGATAGAAGTCCCTTCTCGTCAAGTTCAAGTCCGAGCAGTCGATGTTACACGCGCACAGTGGTCGGAAAAACCTTTTTTCAGGGCGAAATTAATTACTCCTAAGGGTTACGTTTCCGAATCATGGTGCCTTCTACAAAGTTGTATCTGAACAAGTTGCCCATCTTCTGGTGATAATTTGGTAGTTCCAAACTTTACCACTAGGGCGGCGCTGTTGCTAACTTTTGAACGAAATACAATTTTCATTTACGAGTGCCCCTAGGATATCTAATCATAGCCAATATAACACGCTACATGCTGTCCATTCACGACTGAAGCGTCTGGCCCTTGTGCACTGCTATAGTTCGGAGCTATTTTGCTGGTGTACATTAGGGTGTCCCTAAAAATCAGTTTTTTTATTCTAACTTTTGAGTTTCATTTCTTAGGAAAAAATAATCTTGGGGCAATGTGTAGAGAAAAATATGATACAAGTTTTTGCTGAACTAAGTGTATAAGTATATTTTATTGTTCAAAAGTTCGGGGCAATTTTAACGAAAAAAATGGCCGATTTTAAGCAGTCCCCGCTCGTGTGCCCCAGGAGTACCCGGGCTCATTTATATAGCATTATGTTCCTTGATACCCATTAAAACCAGAATTTGATGATTTATTGGCCAATTCTCGCCTAAACAATCATAAGGGCGAAAAGTTTTTAAGCAACTACTCGTAACTTTTGAATCACAAGCAATATTAAAAAACTTTGTTGAGCAAAAATGTGCGCTATATTGGTTTCTATATTTTGATTGGAGAGAGTCATTTAGAAATGCAAAAGAACAAGAAGAAGCAAACATAAAATCGCCCCCTAAAACGAAGAAAAACAATATTTATTTCAAAAAATATATATATTTTTTTGTGAAACTCACATACATTGCTTATGGCTCCGTGAAGTGGTTAATTAAAATGAGCACAGATACACGAACTCGTCTACTACCTCGATTTCATCATTCCCCTTACATTCACCATCAAAACAGTCGTTTTTACGATTTGGTGCAGAAGTACCTAGTCTCACTATTACAGTGCTGCCAATGGTGGTTCGAATATTTCTCCAGCTATCCTCAAGAGTAGATGCGCCAAGCTGCTCTTCCGTGAAGAATGAAAGTTGGCTTAAGGCTTGCTTCATTTAGAATTGAAACAAACTTTTGCTCATATTGTGGCGCTCCTGGTGGACGGATTTGGAAGTGCTTGGCGCCAACGTGTCGGGAATTTTGTCAGCTTCACGTGTGTATTTTTGACATTCCGCAAATCGACTGTACTTTGTAAGCAATCAACATGGAAGCCAAAAGAAGGGAAAAAATTGTGCACAGTTATTTGGAAAATCCATTGTGGTCTGCATCTAGGCTAGCTAAGCAGCTGAAATTGCCCAGAAATACCGTATGGCGCGTTATCAAACGGTATAAGGAAACATTGACGACGATTCGGAAGCCTCAAGCCAATCGTCGGAGTGGAACTGTCGACCGGAAACTGCGTGGTAAGATTTTGAAGACGATTAAGAGGAATCCCAATCTGTCGGACCGTGATTTGGCCAGAAAATTTGGTGCTGCCCATAGTACCGTGAGGAGAACTCGACTCCGGGAAGGAATCAAGTCGTATCGAGCTAGCAAACAGACAAATCGGACCATAAAACATAATAGTGTGGCCAAAATCCGTGCTCGGAAGCTAAACGACCAGGTGACGATGAAACCTATGTCAAGGCTGACTTCGGGCAAATCCTAGGTCAAAAATTTTACTTGGCAACGGCTCAGTGGGATGTTCCAGCCAAATTTAAATTTGTTTTTGCCGACAAATTTGCACGAAAATTCATGATTTGGCAGGGCATTTGCAGCTGTGGCAAAAAAACGAAAGTTTTCGTTACAAATAAGACAATGTCGTCGGAACTATACCAAAAAGAGTGTCTTCAAAAACGAATTTTGCCGTTCATTCGATCCCACGACCATCCCGTAATGTTTTGGCCAGATTTGGCAAGCTGTCATTACAGCAAAGTCGTTCAAGAATGGTATGCAGAGAAAGGGGTCCAGGTTGTTCCAAAAAACCTTAACCCACCCAACTGTCCCCAGTTCCGCCCTATTGAGAAATACTGGGCAATCATGAAGAAGAGACTCAAGGCAAAGGGAAAAGTTGTCAAAGACATCAATCAGATGAAGACCTGGTGGAATAAGATAGCTAAAACGATGGACGAAGAAGGTGTGCGCCGCCTAATGAGCAGGAGTTACAGGAAAAATTCGAGAATTCCTTCGAAACCGTGACAAATAATTTTATCCGTATTTTTTCTTAAAAGTATGAAGAAAACGCTACATTTGTATAAAAAAAGATCTTGAATTCAATAATAAATAACTGAAATACAGGCAATTGTTTTTGTTCCAATTCTATCTGAAGCAAGCTTTATCTAACATATATGAACATATTAGTGCATCAAAAGGTTCAACTTTACCTACGTCAACCCAGCGGTGGTGTTTTGTACACAACCTCACTGATTTTTTAATATCCTGTAAATCATGGAGCCACTTATTTTTCAAACCACCCTAGTCTGATTCAAGATCGAACGAAAATGGTCAACATTAAAAACATTTTTCAAAAGCGGATAATATTTTTTTGGGGAAAATTATCAAAGTGCATGGAGAAAGACCACGGTTTCAGTTTTTACTGCTAAGTGGCATTGTAAGTGTCCGTTTACCGCCAAATCTGAGATTTTCATAGGAAATTCTATGCTCAAAAAACTCGTCTATGTTCATAATATAATTTAAAGAAAACAGAAACCATACCTCTCACGCCTAAGTCACGAGTTCAAATCTCACTCCCGGACAAGTCACAAAAAATACCCAAAATGTGGCTGAAAATCTCGATAGTAATGAAGAAAATCTTCGCCAATGAGCTTGGTGCAGTCCTGGAAGCTTTCTGGGGTCCTCTTTCACATATGTTTCGTCGTCGATGAACACACAGACAGACGATGTTTGCCAAAGTCGTCTTTATAACTTTCTAGCTGTGGGTTTCTCCCTGGATTTTTGCTCAGCACTTTGTTATGATATTTTTTGCTTCTGTAAGTCTTCAGATTGTTGCGCTGTTGCTCGATTCTTTGCACAATTCCATCGGAGGTACCAGCCTTTTTTGGCCAAGTCACGAATCGACATCGATCTGTTCCAAAGGATGGGGTTGACTTTCTGCCGATCAAATTTTTGGTCAGCTGGATCTGGTTTTCTTCCTGTTCCTGGTAGCTCATCGAACAAGTAGTGTTCCCCGAACTTGTTGATGATATTTTGTTCATCGAAACATCCTTCTCACGATGCCACGTGGCCACGTTGAACACTCTTATCGATTCGTGGCATCTCGAAAATGATCACTGTTTACCAAAAGTTCACTAGCTGATCAAGTTTTTGACAGATGAACGCGTTGAATGTAGGTAGGTTCAGAGCGATAGTGTTACGCGTGTATGTGAGAGCGCATCATAAGCGTTGCCAGTTTATTTGCGACACAATTCTTAGTATATGGGTTTTTTCGAAATAAATTTTTTTTAACAGCAGTTTATGTGTTTTCCTCTAAATTTGCAACAAAATTTACAATTACTTACGCTGCAGTATAGCCTAAGTCTTGTTCGCGGCAAAATCTGGACAGATAAAATTTGGAATAAAACAAATTTGCTGTTAGTTCAATCCAAGATGCAATTGTTATTCATTTAAATGTGCATTATTAGTCGTCTTAATAACAAATTACAGTTACTTAATTAGGCTGCATGAAGAAACTACGAACTTTTGAGTTTACTCCAGCTATTAGGGTCTCTGCAGACTTCTTTGCAACCGATTTAATTGCTTTTGTCCAAGATTTTCGAAATTTTGCTATAGTTGTAGAATATTGAGAAAGTTCTCTCTTCTTGAAAGCCCAACACCGCTCGATAGGACGCAACTCCATGTAGTTTGGTGGATTCGCCTCTTTTGATACAACATGGACTCCATTCGCTTTATACCATTTTAAATCAGGCCAGAATAGCAAGGGAGCATCATGACTGCGTAGGAATCGTACCAATTGCTACTTTGGGCTTTTTTCATGTCAATTTTCCTTGCTTACCGTTCCGGTAGTTATAAAGCTATAGCTTGCTCGACCACAGCTGCATATTGCCTGCCAAACCAAATATTTTTTTGGGAAACTTGGCTTTTTTCTTCGTCTTGAAATGCTCCTCTACGACGTTTCATTGCATGGCAGTATAATGAGACAATTCGGGAAGCTGTTTAAAATCTTCTAGCACATAAGTTACATCGTCCATTATCACGCAGAAAATTTTGGTCAAATATTCGCGATACAACTTGCGAGGCGGGGTTTCGGCGTGTACGTGGTCTGCTCATCATTACGGTTCGGTACAGTTTTCACCTTGAACGACTTCATACCTTACCGGTGCTTGAACTATGCACGAAAGTTGGGGATATTTTTATTTTTCTAGCCACTGTACGTATCAAGATATCTGATCTCTTCTGCAATATTTGCTTAGCCTTCACGTCGTTTTGGTCGTTCCTGATTGAGATCCGTTTTTGTTCCGATTCCAGCCTTCCTGGCTGTTGTCAAACGTGAATCAAAAGATTTAAAAATGTTTTGGATTTTATCACGAACAAGCCTTAAATGCGTCAGTTGAAATGCCTCAACCTGCCTTAATCCGTGTTTAAGATGACAATGGTGACATATTAGGAAAATGAAATTCTATGGAAATTTCTTTCAAATCTTCATTTGTTGTGCATTTTTAATTATTATTGAATATACAAAGCTTTCAAAACAATTTCTATCTCGTTTTCCTTCAAACTTAGGTTTCAGCGTAACAAGCTGTTTATCCGAATCGTCAAGCTTTTGACTTTTGTGGAAATAGAAAAACAATTCAAATTAACAAAATCAAAACAGATTGAACTTAAACCGAATACAGAACGAATATTGAACTTGTGGCTCAGATACTTCACACTTAAGGAGTGTATCGAAAAGTAGTTATAAACATTCGATGCGTTATTGCGCATAAACTACTGTATATATTTTTAGCGTGTAAGCGCCATTTGCTTTGTTTACATGTCAAAAATGATTATTCGGTTCATTCATTTCCGTTGATAAAGTTGTATTCAAAATGTCGCGAATTGAATTTGAGACTAAAAAGAAAATTCTGCACACTTGGTGCACCGAAAAGGGTGTTACTTACAACCAGATTGCGAAAAGAGTAAATGTTCACCCGGCAAGTGTAAAACGCATCATCGAAAAGTTTGGTAAGGAGTGCTCCCTCAAGGATTTACCAAGAAGTGGCCGGAAACCCGGCTCCAGCAACCCCGATTTGGACCAAAAAGTTGTGGATTATATTCAACGGAACAAATCTGCCTCTACTCGCGATCTAGCCAAGAAGTTCAGGACCAGCATCGGAATGATTCAACGAATCAAGCGCAGGAATGACTTGAAGACAAGCAGAAAGTGCGCAAACAAACTCCGGAACAAAAGTCTCGTGCCAAAACCAGGGCTCGAAAGCTGTACAGCTGCATTTTGGACAATGTCGACCAGTGCATTTTGATGGATGACGAAACATACGTTAAAGAAGATTCAAGAACGCTACCGGGGCCGCAGTTTTATACTAAATCTGTTGGGGAACGTGTGCCAACCGCAGATACGACTGTTGCGATGGAGAAATTCGGTCAGAAGGTGCTCATTTGGCAAGCTATTTGCACATGTGGCTTGCGTTCTTCAATTTTCTATACAAAAGGAACTATAAATGCTGAGATTTATCAAAAGGAATGTTTGAAGAACAGGTTGCTACCATTGTATAGAAAGCACCAGTCCCCTCCTCTCTTCTGGCCAGATTTGGCATCGGCACATTACGCCAAATCCACTCTACAGTGGCTGACGGAGAATAACATCAAGTTCGTAGAAAAAGACATCAACCCACCAAACTGTCCCCAGTTGCGACCGATCGAACGCTATTGGGCAATAGTCAAGCGTATATTTAAGAAGGATGGTACAGTGTCCCAAAACATGACCGATTTTAAGAAAAATTGGGCAGCGGCATCCAGGAAGTGCACAAAGGTCACTGTGCAGAATTTGATGGCAGGTGTCAAATCAAAGGTACGGGCATTCTACAGAAATGAACATGATGACTAGTTTTTCCGTTTGGATCTTTTGTAAACATGTTAAGCTATAATAAACTGAAATAGTATGTTAATTTTAACCATGTTTTCATGCCTATTTTATTATTTGGAAGTTTATAACTACTTTTCGATACACTCCTTAGAAAAAATCTTAAAAATTTAACAATGTTTGGATGCACATAAAAGAAGCAGCCTACTAGAAATAAATTTACGCAAAAAATTCTACGCCCATGTCAAGGGCCTTCTGGCAGTTAACCGGAACATTCACCGTGGTGGACGAAAACATGCGTGTATGCATGTCTTTGTCTTTGAGTTCCTTCTTTGTTTTATTTATCAATTCCTCCTAAATTTTCGCGACAAAAATGGTTGAAGTAGATCTTACGCTTCAGGTTGGCCGAGACATTATCGAAAGAATGCAGCTGGGGTACATTGGGTGGGTTCACTGACTTGGGTACCATATCGATATTCAGCCGCTCCATCTTCTCCAACGATCGCTTCGAGTAGTAGGCCGACGCCAAATCCGGCCAGAACACCGCGTCTTCACCCTTATGGTATTTCTTGATGAATGACGGAAATTCCGGCAGGCATTTCGTACTATAAATTTCCTCGTTCACGGCCAGTCTGGAGTGAAAGAAGAGCGACTTTGACATCCCCTTCTCGCTGATTGTCAGCCACAGCAGCACCTTCTTGGGGAGCTTGGTGTGTGCAATGAACTTCATCTCGGAGCTAACTTCCTACGTGGGGAAGTAAAATACGAAGTGGCCTGCTCACTGCCATCCAGGGTGAGATAGGTCCCGTCGTCCATCACCACCGCCACGTCACGATTCGCCGGGAAAATCGAGTTGACCATCTTATTCAGCCGCTGCCACTGCGTCACTGCCTGCAGCTCTGAAACCAGTGGACGTGACTTCCGATTCCTGACATGTATGTTCATGTTCGCCAGATACTTTTTCACTGTTTGGCCGATTGATCCTACCTCCCGGCCAAGCGCACAAAGCGATGTAGCCACTTTTCTTGCAATGTAGCGGACTTTCTTGCAATGCTCTGATTGTTGTCTAATAGTGCCAAGATGTTGTAGATGCCAAAATGGGCGTATCCGGCGTCCAACAAAGTGCCGCACGATGTCCGTTTTCGAGCGGCGGGGTGCCGCTCTTTGAACACGTACACTTCTAAATGGAGTTGCTTCACTGTTTTTTTTGTAATCGAGGTTAGAGTTCGACTGATAGAGCTGTCAAATTATGTCTGCTGACTCATGGGTTACTCTGATTGATGCTGCATGGGTAGTTTTGTCAGTGCGAGTTAAGGTAAACCCATGAATAATCGTCAATTTTTGTAAACAATTTTTTTGCAAACGTTAGTGATTATATTATTCATCGCTCAGCTTTTGAGACGTACAGACGTTTTTTTTCGATTGCGCTTATCACAAGTGAAGCATTTACCGTTGGAAAAGTTTTATTTCTTGCCACACTGTGCCGCGTCGCGTGCTAAAGTATCCCGCGATGAGGCGAGAAAATACTTTTAAAATAGACTATTCTCAGTTTGCCGTGAAACCATCGGTCGAAAAACTCTACACTTTCTGTCGCTCGGTTCTCGGTTTGAAACGGGAAGACATTAAAAGACTCCAGTGCCACCGAGGTGGAGCATGTGCGTTCATCAAAGTCAGTGACTTGGGGCTCGCCCAAACTGTCGTTGATGAACATGACGGGAAGCATGAAGTTGAGTGTCAGAGGAAAAACACAAGCTTCGGATCACGTTGGAGGATGGTAGTATCGAAGTGCGTGTCCACGACCTCCCCGAAGATGTGTCGGAAGAAAGGATCGTCGGATTCCTGAGTGCGTTTGGTGAAGTTATATCGATCTGCGAAGTTTCGTGGGCCGAAAGCAACGAAGCCGAAGGCATACCGCTCGGCATATGGTCTGCCCGTATGTTATTGAAGCGGAACATTGACTCGTGGGTCACCATCGACGGAGAGCAAGAGTTCGTTGTTTACAAGGGACAGCTACAATCCTGCCACCACTGCAAGGAACAAACACACACTGGCATATCATGTGTCCAGAACAAAAAACTCATGTACCAGAAAAGCTACGTCAATGTGACGAAGCAAGCTGGACAAGCGAATAGGTCAACCACCGGTCAACAACCCAAAAAAGCAGCTGGTGCGAGACCTACAAACACGAGCCCGGTCGGTCCGAAGGTCACCGCTCCACCACCGTTATTGTCGGACGCCTTCCCAGAACTGCCGAGTGCCGCGAGTCTGGCCTCAAAAACGAATGTAAGCAAGCAGCCCGTACCGACTGATGCACCCTCGTGCCCGCAAATAAAACGAACGCAGAGTTCGTCATCATCGTTTCTAACACCACCGCAAGCTGTCGTAGCCTTGGAAGATATTTTCAAAAAGCCAGCGCTGCGATCGCAGAGCAAGAGCGGCACCGGTAACGAAACCGATGACTCAACTACTTCAACGAGCAGTAGACGAAACCGAAGCCGACCGGTTGGTAAAAACCCCGCCGGGACGACATCGATGATGAGAGAGAGGAGGAAATGCAATTATAAATGGCTCTCACGTCGTATAACATTTCGTCCATCAACATCTGCACAGTCACAAACCCCACGAAACTAAACGCTCTCCGGACCTTCATCAACAGCCAAAGCCTCGACATCGTGTGTCTACAGGAAGTTGAAAACGAACAGCTCTCCTTGCCTGGCTTCGTCGTTTATTTCAATGTAGACCACACGAGGAGAGGAACAGCTATTGCTCTGAAGGAGCACATCCAAGTCACTCACGTCGAGAGAAGCTTGGACAGCCGACTACTTGCGCTGCGACTGCAAGACACGACGATCTGCAATATTTACGCTCCCTCCGGGTCTTCGCAACGCGCCGCTCGAGAGCATTTCTTTAATGACACGCTTCCCTACTATCTCCGTCATCGCACCACGCACACTATCCTCGCTGGCGATTTCAATTGCGTACTTCGAACACGTGACTCAAGCAGCCCGAACACGAGTCCCGCCCTCAAAGCAGCCGTTCAACAACTGCAGCTCCACGATGTATGGGAGAAACTGTGTCCACGTGATGATGGTTTTACATACGTCTGTTGGAATGCTCAATCGCGCCTTGACCGAATCTACGTCAGCAGCGGCCTCCGTGACCACCTGCGAGCAGCACATACCCACGTCTGCTCTTTCACCGACCATAAAGCGCTGACTCTCCGACTTTGCCTCCCCCATCTTGGTCAAGAGCACGGCCGTGGTCTCTTCGACCGTACCTACTAACTGATGAGAACGTTGCGGAATTCCAATACCAGTGGCAATATTGGACCCGGCAACGTAGAAACTATGGCTCATGGATGGACTGGTGGCTCTCGTTTGCTAAGCCCAAGATCAAACGGTTTTTCAAGTGGAAATCTCGAGACATCTTCGATGAATTTCACAGCGAGCATCAGCGTCTCTACGGTGAGCTACGGCTTGCTTACGACGGGTATTACCAGCACCCAGAAATGCTGACCACCATCAACCGGCTGAAAGGCGAAATGCTTGCGCATCAACGGAGGTTTTCTCACACGTTCATGCGGATCAATGAAACGCACGTGGCGGGAGAACCAATCTCAATATTCCAGCTAGGGGAGAGGCGAAGGAAGAAAACCATCATCACGCAGCTGCAGACGGAGCAAGACGAGACCATAACAGCATCACGAGCGATAGAAGACCACATGGTGGAATATTTCTCGACTCTCTACACGGAGGAGCCAACAGAAGAGAACGAGAATGGATTTTTTTGCGAGAGTGTTGTGCCACTCAACGATCCATCGAATGAAGCCTGTACGAGCGACATCACGACGGCAGAAATCTGGTCTGCAATATCAGCGAGCGCACCCCGTAAGTCCCCTGGCTACGATGGTATTCCGAGAGAATTCTACCACCGCATGTTCGACGTCATCCACCGTGAGTTGAACCTGTTGCTGAATGAGGCACTTAGAGACAATCTTCCCACAGCGTTTGTGGAAGGAATCATCGTGTTGGTCAAGAAGAGAGGTGGCGATCATACCGCGCGATCGTACCGGCCGATTTCACTGCTCAACAGCGACTACAAGCTCTTCTCCCGCATACTCAAAACCAGACTGGAGCGAGTGATGCGAGAACACCACGTCTTAAGTGACGGGCAGAAATGCTCGAACTCAGAGCGAAATATTTTTCAAGCCACTCTCGCTCTGAAAGATCGTATAGCGAATCGTCGCCATCAACGTCGCGCCAGGAAATTAATCAGCTTCGATCTCGATCATGCGTTTGATCGGGTCCGGCACTATTTTCTCTTAGCGACCATGCGCTCGCTCGGCTTCAACCAGGATCTCATCGCTCTACTCTCGCGCATTGCTAGTGAGTGCTTAACTTCCGAGCTGAACAGACGCGTTTGCTATCGTTCCGTGGAAGTCGAAATCACGTTATTTACCAGTGACTACTGTGTCTTTCTCTAATCCTTCTCATCGCCGAGCCGTTTTTCCGTGTCGCTACGCGTCCAAACGACTCCGCGATGGGCTGTCGTGAAAACACTTTTAGAATAGACTTTTCGAAAGTGCCAAAAAAAACCGGACCTTGCCAAAGTCCACAAATTCTGTGCGACCGTTCTCGGTCTGAAGCAAGGTGAAGTGCTACAGATTCAGAACAGCAGAGCTCTCGGTGTTTCGTTCGTGAAAGTTGTGGACCAAGCGTTGGCGCAACGAGTGTGCGAAGATCACGACAGCAAGCACGAGATTTCTGTGGACGGAAAAAAATACCCACTCAGGATCACGCTGGAGGATGGAGCAGTGGAAGTGAGGCTGACCGACCTTTCCGATGTGTCGGACCAGAAAATTATCGATTTCCTCGCACGGTATGGCGATGTCCTCTCAGTGCGAGAACAACGATGCGGAGCCGAGATCGATTTCCCCGGCATTTCGACCGGCGTTCGTATCGCAAAGATGTCGGTGAAACGAAACATCGAGTCGTGGGTCACCATCGACGGCGAAGTGACGAACGTATTACGGGCAACTGCAAACATGCCGTCACTGCCGCGAATACGTTCACATCGGTGCGACGTGCGCTCAAAACAAAAAGCTGCTCGTACAAAAGTCGTATGCCGATACAGCAAAGCAATCGCCGTCGCAAAAAAACGACGGAAATCGAAAAAAGTCCGAACGCAATAAACACAATCCAAACCGCTTCAGGTCTGAACCAAACAAAACAAACACCGAAAAATGCTACGCCAGCTCTGTCCGCTGCGAACTCGGCTAAATCGGATAAAATGCCACCACCGAAACAAATCCCCCACCGGCAACAGCTGTTGGCACCGCCAGCCATGACCGAACAAAACTTCCACACGTTAGCCTCTACCTCGGCGCCGGTACCGGACAGCGGGTTGTTGACCCCCTCTACAGGTCATCAGCCCCCTGCTAGCAGCGGAGTGGTTCGCAAAACTGCTAGTGGCAAATCCGATGGTACCGATACAGACTCGTCTATCGGTTCAAATACAAACAGAAGGTAACACCGCACACGAGCATCAAGCAAGAAGCCTCGCGTGGAAGAGGACTATGACGAACGAGATGGTGGTATGCAATCGTCATAATGGATGAGTTCGCTAGCTACAATCTCGTATCCATCAACATCAACAACATCACGAACGCAACGAAAATTGACGCCCTTCGAACGTTTCTACGGACACTAGATCTCGACATCGTATTCCTGCAGGAGGTTGAGAACGAGCAGCTCTCACTCCCTGGCTACAACGTCGTCTGTAATGTAGATCAAGCAAGAAGGGGAACGGCGATCGCACTTAAAGATCACATACAGTTCTCGCACCTGGAGCGGAGTCTGGATGGCCGACTTATCGCTGTGAGAGTGCAAAACACAACGCTGTGTAATATCTACGCTCCTTCGGGGACAGCCTTTCGTGTGGAGAGAGAGCGATTTTTCAACGGCACGATCGCTTACTACCTTCGCAACAACACGCAACACGTCATCCTCGCCGGTGATTTCAACTGTGTGCTACGTCCACGCGACTCCACGAGTGCCAACACAAGTCCGGCGCTACAAGCAGCCGTACAGCAGCTGCAACTTCACGACGTTTGGGTAAAGCTGTACCCCAGAACCTCCGCACCTACTTACGTCACCCACAATGTGGCATCCAGACTCGACCGCATATATGTAAGCGCTGGGCTTTGCGAGCATCTGCGGAGTGCTGCCACGCATGTATGCTCTTTTACAGACCACAAGGCCCTAACAGTGCGAATTTGCCTTCCCCAGCTTGGCCGCGAGCAAGGACGCGGTTTCTGGTCCCTCCGTCCTCATCTCTTAACTGCCGACAACATTGAAGAATTTAAGCTTCGATGGCAGTATTGGACCCGCCAGCGGAGAAATTTTCCCACCTGGATGGCGTGGTGGATTTCATGCGCAAAACCAAAAATAAAGTCTTTTTTCCGTTGGAAGTCGAGTGAAGCCTTCAGACTCTTTAACGCTAATCATCAACGTCTCTACGAACAACTGCGTCTCGCGTATGATGACTACTTCCACAATCCCGCCATGCTGGTGACCATCAATCGCGTGAAAGCACAAATGCTCACGTTGCAACGGCAGTTTGCGCAAAACTTCGTCCGCATAAATGAGACGTTTGTAGCTGGGGAGAGCCTATCAACTTTCCAGCTGGGAGACCGGCGGCGGAAAAAACACCAATAACAAGCCTGCAAAATGAGCGAGGTGAACAAATTCAAGGTTCTGCTGCGATCGAACAGCATATGTTCCGCTACTACAGGGACCTGTACGCAGCAGAGGAAACGAGACAGATTGGGGAAGAGCGCTTTGATTGTGAGAGAGCCATTCCCGAGAACGACGAAGCCAACGCAGCTATAATGCATGAGATCGCCATCGACGATTTGAAAAATGCCATCCGAACGTCGCAAAAGAGAAAATCACCGGGTACTGACGGTCTGCCGGTGGAGTTCTACCTACGATCGTTCGACGTCATTTACAGGGAGCTATATTTCGTTATGAATGAAGCCATGACGAATGAGCTCCCTCCGGAATTCTCCGATGGCACAATCGTGCTCGTCAAGAAGAGAGGAGGAGATGGAACAGCAAGTGCATACCGACCGATCAGCCTGCTCAACGTAGACTACAAAATCCTCTCCCGTATGATGAAGGCCCGTCTAGAAACCGTGCTACGAAACCATTGCGTTCTGAGCGACGCGCAAAAATGTTGCAACACCGATAAATCTATTTTTCAAGCAACACTGTCGCTCAAGGATCGCTTGGCGCAGCTGATTGCGAGAAAAGAGAAGGCAAAATTAATCTCTTTTGACCTTGCTCAAGCATTCGATCGGGTCTCGCATGAGTTCCTGCATCGTACTCTACTGTCACTGGGTATCAACTCAAACTTCGTCGGTTGGCTTGCGCGGATAGCTGATTCCTCATCATCACGTGTGATGGTGAATGGGCATCTCTCTGAGCGCTTCCGCATAGAGAGGTCGGTTCGTCAGGGAGACCCTTTGTCGATGTTGCTCTTCGTACTCTATTTACATCCCCTGCTTATACGAATGGAACGTGTGTGTGGGGAAGAGCTCTGCGTAGCGTATGCTGATGGTGTTACTGTGATTGTAACATCAACACAAACGATCGAACGGATCTTCCAGCTGTTCTGATTATTTCGGAAGCGTGGCTGGGGCGAAACTAAATCGGCAGAAAACAGTGGCAGTTGACGTAGGTTTCATCAATGGGGAACCTCTGACGGTACCGAATCTGCAGACGAAGGAGAACGTGAAGGTGTTGGGCGTTATTTTCACCAACTCAGTGCGGCTGATGGTGAAGTTAAACTGGGATGCTTTGGTATCTAGGACCTCGCAACTTATTTGGTTGCATAGCATGCGTTCACTCAACCTGCAGCAGAAGGTAGTACTGCTGAACACCTTCATCACAGCGAAAATATGGTACCTTTCGTCTGTGATCCCACCGCAATGTGCTCACACGGCAAAATTAACTTCGATGATGGGCACGTTTCTGTTTCGAGGGCTGCCTGCCCGAATACCAATGCAGCAGTTGGCGCGTAGTAGAGAGCAAGGCGGACTTAAGCTACAATTGCCGGCGATCAAGTGTAAAGCGCTTCTCATCAACCGTCACCTGCAAGAGATCGATTCCCTTCCCTTTTATCATTCCCTTCTCGTTCAAAATAATCCTCCCCCCATCAACCTTCCTTGTCTCAAACTCCTTCTTCAGCAAATTCCCTTATTTCCTCACCACATCCAACAAAACCCCTCCAGCGATCAAACACCGTCTCTACTTGGATCAAACGGACCTGCCAAGAGTCGAAAGGAATCATCCAGGCCAAAACTGGAAGAAAATCTGGATCAACATTTCGATGAAACGACTATCTTCACAACAACGCAGCGATCTCTACTTTTTTGTGAACGAAAAGACGGAAAATCGCAGCTTGTTGCACATCATTGGTCGTGCAAATGACCCCAATTGTCAGCACTGTCGGGTGCCCACCATCGAGACTTTGCAACACAGGTTCAGTGAGTGCCCTCGAGTAGCTGATGCATGGACATACATTCAGCGGAGATTAACAACGACACTCAGCGGATGGCAGAGACTTTCTTTCGATGAAGTTGTAAGGCCAATTCTGGCTAACATGACAACAGCCAATAAAAATGTTATTCTAAAAACGATAATAAAATACATCAACTATGTTAATTGTAATGTTAATAATAGAATCGATGTAAGAGAATTAGACTTTGTGTTAAGTCTAGAAAATTAATTTTGATTTATTTGATATTTTATTTATGTACAAAACTAAATAAACAATATTTTATATTAAAAAAAAAAAATCATACCGCGCGATCATACCGGCCGATTTCACTGCTCAACATCGACTACAAGCTCTTCTCCCGCATACTCAAAACCAGACTGGAGCGAGTGATGCGAGAACACCACGTCTTAAGTGACGGGCAGAAATGCTCGAACTCAGAGCGAAATATTTTTCAAGCCACTCTCGCTCTGAAAGATCGTATAGCGAATCTTCGCCACCAACGTCGCGCCGGGAAATTAATCAGCTTCGATCTCGATCATGCGTTTGATCGGGTCCGGCACTCTTTTCTCTTCGCGACCATGCGCTCGCTCGGCTTTCAACCAGGGGCCGTATTTTGGAACTCGAAACGAAGAACTTTTTCTCACAAGCGTTCGTACAAAAAGTTGTTCGTTTCGAGATCCAAAAATGCGGCCCCAGGATCTCATCGCTCTACTCTCGCGCATTGCCAGCCGGTCCACTTCTCGGCTGCTGATCAATGGGCATCTCTCTCGGCCGATCGAAATCCAACGGTCTGTGAGGCAAGGGGACCCGTTGTCCATGCACCTCTTCGTGCTGTACCTACATCCACTAGTGTGCAGGCTCGAACGTGTGTGCGGTAACGATCTGCTGGTGGCATATGCGGATGACATCAGTGTAATCATCACATCGACGAGACAAATCGAAGAGATGAATGGGCTGTTTACTCGCTTTGGCAGAGCTGCTGGAGCGAAATTGAATGTGCGGAAAACCGTTGCCATCGACGTCGGGTTTTGCGAAGGTGGTACCATCAACTCCCAGTGGCTGCAAACAGCCAACACAGTCAAAATTCTGGGTGTTGTATTCGCAAACTCGATACGCTTGATGACATCGTTAAACTGGAATGCGCTCGTGGGGAAGTTCTCGCAACAAATGTGGTTGCATTCTCTGCGCACGCTGACGCTACGCCAAAAGACCATTATGCTCAACACGTTCGCCACATCCAGGATATGGTACCTCGCGTCCGTACTCCCTCCTTTGGGAGTGCACACAGCGAAGATAACGTCAACGATGGGAACGTTTCTCTGGAGAGGAATAGTCGCCCGTGTCCCGATGATGCAGCTCACGCGCAGCAAGGAAAAAGGAGGCCTAAAGCTGCAACTACCAGCGCTAAAATGTAAGTCGCTCGCAATAAACCGACATCTGCATGAGATCGATTCCCTTCCCTTTTATAGATCTTTTCTTTTCCAAAATAATCCACGCCCAGCAATTCCAACGGACCTTCCAGACGTCAAATTAATCCTTTCAAATTTATCCCACATTCCCCTCCAAATCCAACATAACCCCTCCGCCGATCAAATCCACCAACACTTTGTCCAGCAAACAGAACTGCCGAAGGTGGAACGAAACAGTCCACGAAACGACTGGCCACGAACGTGGCAAAACATCTCAGCGAAGCAACTTCCATCAACGCACCGGTCGAAACTCTACTTGATGGTTAATGGCAAAATCGACCATAGAGAGCTACTTTTCGTGATGCGAAGAGTTCCATCCGTTGCACTCATTGTGGCAACCAAGCGACAGAATCTCTTCTCCACAAATTTTGTGCTTGTGCTCGTGTCGCCCCGGCCTGGGAGGTTCTACAGCAGCGGATAACTGTCATCATGGATGGATGGAGACGATTCTCTTTTGAAGAATTGGTGAGACCTACACTAGCAGGAATAGGCAGAAGACGGCGTGTAGAAGTGCTCAAACTTTTTTATAAATACATCTGTTTTGTTTGCGAATGTAACGATCGAATTGATGTAGATGCACTGAAATTTCACTTTGATATAGATTAGACAATTGTGAATATGTACTGTGTTCTTAAAACTGACCAATAAAACCAACTTATTGTACAAAATAAAAA
>JASCZW010010034.1:0-38862 GCA_034211315.2 Aedes japonicus | reverse complement strand
TAGATGTCGTCCGAGGTGAAAGGAGGATTGGTTCGTGGAACCGGAGTCACGAAAGGGACTAGTGTGCGGACAGGTGCTGATGTTCCAGAGGGGGTACCTACCTTGCCTACCTTGAACGATACGAACTTCATCGAACTAAGGTCAGCACCCTTCTTCACCAACGAGACTACATTAACAGATTCACGAGTCTGTAGGCCTTACGAGCAAGTTTTTTCACTACATCTTCGCTCACACTACACGGAAACAAATCCGTTCCTGTTATCATGAATGATAATCATGGAACGAACTTTTATCTTATTTTATGCATTTATGACTCTTATTCATGAATTCATGACAGAAATAACAGATGCGAGTTATGAACTTAGGAAGCATTCTAATCTAAAAGAAAGAGTGCCTACAGTTAAATTTCATCACTTTAAACTCGACCTTAGAAACAAGTCATGAAATATTCAGGGGATAAAATACAATGTATAGTCTTTGGTATTTCTTTACCAAATCCAAAAGCCCGAACTTTCTTCTAAATACCACGCATAAGATTTTGTACAACGCTTGAACCGACATTTTTCCGCTTTCAACCGTGTCTTCAACATTTCCTGTTCTGTAGTGACAACTTTAGGATGCTTACGAAGTTCGTGCTTCATTATAGCCCAATATTTTTCAATTGGTCGCAACGCTGGAGAGTTTGGGGGATTAAGATTCTTCGGCATGACATTGACACCCATTCGTCTTGTGCCACTCCAGAACAACCTTGGAGTAGCGACAAAAGGCTAGGTCCTGCCAAAATAAATGTAGGAACGTTGTGTGTCTTGAGAAACGGAAGCAATCGTTTTTTTCAGGCATTCATTCATGTAAACTTGACCATTTACAGTTAAAGCTGTCAGGAAAGGCTTGCTCCGTTTACCACACGAACAAATCTCCTGCCAAATCATGAATTTCTTGGGGAACTTTTACACTTGCAGTTTCTGGAAAGACTCTGGAACATCGAACTTGTTTTCGCAGTCACATACTGGTTGCCAGGAATTTGTTCAAAGTCCGCTTTTACGTGTGTTTCATCGTCCATGATGCAGCAGTGTGGTTTCGTCAACATTTGTATGTACAGCAAACGCACATGTTTTAGATGTCCTATTTTGTTTTTCATTGCGGATTGGAGCTTCCTGAACTTTGAATGAACGGAGCACGGTTCGTTTCTTGGATTTCTGCACGAAACTTTTGGTCAAGTGTAGCTTTTTCGCGACATCCCGAACGGAACAGTTGCGTTTGCGTTTAAAGGCAGCAACCACTCGCTTGTGATCCTTCACACAGTACGGAACACTTTTTCTACCACTTACTTTCTTCCGATCGACAGTTAAACGTTCCCCAAAACATTCTATGATACAAGACACTGTAGATTGGTGAATTTTTCAACATCTTTCCGATGGCTCGGTGCGAAAGAAGTGGGTTGTCGAGGTACGTGTGCCAAATGTTCTCACACACTTACTATTCCTTCGACTCCATTTTCGAAACTCCGACACATGTCACAATGAAACGCACGCAGTGTAAACAATACACGCTGATGAAGTTTGTAGAAGCAGATAATTTCTCATCTCCACGCGAAGCGCTAGGAGTGGACAGTAATTTTATTGCTAGAACGAATAGACGTGAAGAGAAAGTGTATTGATAGTTCCGTATAGGGCAACGGCAGGCTTTGAAATTGAAAGACACAAGTTTGAAAAAGAGCGGAGGGCACTTGAATACACGCTGAGGTCATTTCACCCAAAATTTCGTTGAAATCAACCCAAAAGGCGACATGTTATAGCTCATTGAAAGTGATGCAATTTAACTTCAATTATCAAGAAGTTATTCAAGTATAACAATAGCGTCGTAAGTACACTAAGTACTATCACAGCTCTTCACATCACCACTAGTTTCGAATCCTGACGGTGGATTTCTGGTGTGGCTGTTGCAGAATCAAATATGGAATGAAAGTATAAAACAACTTAATGGAATAAAATGAAGGAATTTGAACCACTTGATATCCGGTTTCGACGACGCTTAAATGGAACGCCCAATTTTCAGCCATAATCAAATTCGTATGGAAGCCAAAGTAGCTAATTTTTAAGTAAAGACTTTAACAACTTATACTAATAGAAAGTGTACGAGAAAGAGTGCCTGCAAAAGCGATTGCTTCCATTTATAAGAAGTCACGACTCTTCAGCTCTGTTTTGGCCACATGTCACTACCCAAAATCCGTCCTGGAGTGGCATAAGTGACAAGAGGTAGAATACGTGCCAAAAATAGTCAATACGCCAAACTGGCCAGACCAACACTCGATAGAAAAATACTGGGATCTGGATAAGCGGAAACTCTTTGAAATTAAGAAAAAAAAGCAAATGAGATCGATGATTTCGAGAGAAGATGGCGAACCGATACTGTGACAATACTGTACGGAACCTGATGGCGGGTGTACCAGAGAAAGTTTGGCAGTTTTACAGAAAGAAGGATTACCATCTTATTCAACTGTTTATACTGTATATATAACTCTATTATACAAACTCTGTTATATTTAAATAATTTTGTTGAATTACGTCTAGATTTTTTTACTGGCATTATCTTAGTGTAACAGGGGTAGTGATGCTTTAGAAGCATTTTTCTGAAAATGCTTCCACTATGAAGACTTTTTAGTGGCAATAAAGTGGCTCCTCCATGCAGCTAACATTTTTTTCGATGAATAAGTTTCCAAAAGAGATCAGGGATTTGATTACTGTTCAGGTGTAGAATTGTAGAAATATTATTCCGAAATTCGAATCTCAAAAATTTTAAGTTCACACTACCGGTTGTGATGCATTTGCTATTTATGAAACATGACTCTCTTCCGAAATCGATCTACCGTTTCATGATTTCAATACGATTCTTGATAGTGAGGATTCGCAAGCAGAACTACTTTTGGGGACACTTTGATTGATGTTTTTTTTTATTCTCCCATGCGCGGAGTAACGATCTTTGATGAAGTTTGTCAGAAGAAGATAATTTCTCATCTCCATGCGAAGCTCTGATCGGATTCTACCGTTCAATGCCCTCCGCTCTTTTTCAAACTTGTATCTTTCAATTTCCAAAGCCTGCCGTGACCCTATACGGAACTATCAAACACTTTCTCTTCATTTCTATTCGTTCTAGCAATACATTACCGTCCACTCCTAGAGCTTCGCATGGAGATGAGATATTATCTACTTTTGGCAATCAAAAAGTACTACTCCTTCTAGAGAGTGAGTTTTTCTCAAATTCCAGGTATTGAAGTTATCGCATGTTAGTAACGGCTGTTCCAGAAAGTATAAGCACACCTTATTTTAACGGTCATTTTGAATATAATGAAATAATTCAACATGTTTTGGCTGCGTCCTTTTGTTTGCACATTTCTGAATGACATAGCATATAAAAAGTGCTCAGTTTTGTGTTACCTATCAAAATGCGCGGTCTTACTCCGGAACAACGAAACAGTATTGTGCACAAATGATGCACTGTGAGCGGACTCTCCTTAAGAAAATTGGCCAAGGAAGAGGGTGTAAGCGTCGAAGCGGTACGATCTGCCATTCGAAAATATAGAGAACAGTGTACGTTTGAATATGCGCCGAAAAGTGGTTGGAAATCTGGTCCTGTTAGTCCGGATATCGATAAAACGATCAGGGATGCCTACAAGCGAAAACTAGCGACTTCCGTTGGGGATGTTGCAAACAAACTAGGGACCTCGTCGAGTAACGTCACCGGAAGCAGAAAAAAACCCAAAAGGAACCCAAAACAGGCCGCGTCCGTGAAACCACGGTCCCGCAAACTCTACGATTCGTTATTGTGTAGAAATTCTGGGTGTATAATAATGGACGATGAAACGTATGTGAAACTAGATTACAAAACGCTTCCCGGACCACAATTCTATACTGTCAGCAAAGACAAAGATATCCCCGAAACGGAGGAGGCAATTTTTACCGAAAAATTCGGTAAGTAGGTTATGGTTTGGCAGGCAATATGCGAGTGTGGTAAAACATCTAGTCCGTACATCACAACGGAGACGATGAACACTCAGAAATGCGTTAAATACGGGCACTAAGGTCCAGTAGTGTTTTGGCCTGATTTGGCGTCATGTCATAACGTAAAGGACACTTTAGAATGGTACAAAAGTCAAAATGTATGTTTCGTGCCGAAAGACATGAATCCGCCGAACTGCCCGGAGGCATGGCCAATCGAGACTTTTTGGGCTTTAACCAAAGCAAAGCTTCGAAAATTCCTAAAACCAGCAGACGACATCAAAAATTCAAAAAAGATTGGCCTAAAGTGGTCAAAATGGTGGAAATGACCACTGTGCAGAAGCTTATGCGTCTTAAGTTAGTAGTCTTGGCTATGATTAAATATTTTGATTAAACGAGAGTAAAATATCATATAAAACACAAATACAAATACGATTTGCCAAATTAAAACTAGAAAAAACATGACTTTTTTGTTATTTTGAAAGTGTGCTTATACTTTCTGGAACAGTCTATAATTAATTAAAATAAAAGTCTTTCCCTTCCACTCCACGGTTGATCATGAGAGATTTTAACTCACACGGCACAGGCTGAGGGAAACCACACGATGATAACCGTGCTTCCTTGATATCTCTGTGACAATTTCAATATGATAGTTATAGACAATGGATAAATCCGCGATAAAACAGAGAGCACAGACAGAGAGTCAAAACTCAGTCAATTTCAAGAAACGTTGAAGATGTCATAAGAATTTCGTCAGACTATTTTTGAACTTTTTTGTTCCGAGTGCTAAGATTTTTAATAATTATGCATTCAGATTATAGGTTTTGCGAAGTAAATTTGACGAAGTTTTCACTTGCGTAGCAACATAATACTTACATATCTCGGCTAGCAGCTGCTCATATTCCAGCACTTTTTGCACTTCCAGTGAGGATTGTAGTAAAGCTTCCATATCAAAACCGTTTGATTATCACTTAACAGTAACAAGTATAATATCGACTTTTGCTAGCGAGTTCTTTATATATAAGGAGACCTGAATATGTTAGTCTATTGATTTACAACGAAAGTCAAGGCAAAAAGTGTACTAGATGCACAATATGTTTTGTATGTATTTGGCAAACCTTATTTTCTGAGCTCTTGTGTAAATGCTTTAGAAGCGGTGGTCGACGACGTGGATTCTGTTTTTATGTTTGAGCAGATAAATATTGTTTTGAAAAACAAAGACTCTTTGTTCTGGATATGAATTTTTGATGCTGAACAGGAAATACTTGGCAAACATCGTTAACATTTATCTTCTCAGCGTCTCTAGTTTAGCACTCGTTTGTTGCTGCTGTCAACGTAGTGTTCTAAATGCACTTCCACAGCTAATAATTGGGAGCTTTTCGAGGTCACACAGTTGGAAAGAAACAAACATTACATTTTCTGCATTATCTAATGCACATATAGGGAATGCCAGATTTAGCAGAAACTAATGGGATATTTCATGTAAATCAAAGCCAAATAACGCTGGAATCTATTCTGATGTATGCAAGATTGCAAACATTGTTATATGTCGTATGAAAGATTGCAAACAATTTTGTTGTTAACGCTTCCTTGCGCTTGGAACAAAACGACGGGAAATTTAACGCGCCTGTTAAAATTCATTATTTTTTTCTGTGCAGGTACCATTTTTGCATCAGTATGGTTGTGTGGCAAGTAGAATCATACCTAATGCCCAGGTAACCGAGAAAATTTTCCGTAACTAAAAAAAATCCTAGACCAGACCGGGAATCGAACCTAGCCACTTCCGTCATGGTGTTGCTTTATAGCTGCGCCTTTGTCGACTCTGCTAAGGGAGGTCCGGTTGAACATGTAAACTTCGATTATTATGTGAAACCGAGCACCAAAGCAAAAATTGAAACACTTCAACACTACTGTAAGAACACCTACAACTTCGTTTCGAATTCACTCTATTCACTAATTCAATCAATACAGTACTCGATATTCTTCCACAAAATTTTGACGTACACAGCACTTTAAACTCTAGAATAACCAACCGTTCGAGTATATCCTCCAGACCCAACAAATCCACATATGGTTCGTAAGAATTAAAAGCAGCCATTCGGATATCATTTTTCCTGTACAGATTATCCGAACTTCTTGAGATATATGTGGAAGATCGACATCATGTAGTTTTCCCATTGCTATGGTGGATCCGACATTATCGATTGTTCGGTTGAGCGTTGGAATGTGTATTCGAAAGTTCGGGCATAGCTCAACCATCGTTAGTTGAATCGAAGGTTGATTGATTGAGTTATTTGAAAGCTCTGACGAATTGTCATTATTGCATTCTGCGGAATCAGTTAGGAGAAAAACCACACCTCATGGATCTGCAGCCAAATAATTCAAATTTCAGCTCATGCATCTAATTTGCACTCAGGAAGAAACCGTTCGCTGTTCGATGATTCGGAATCAAAAATGCCAAGATTTCTATAGCTACGGATTCTGATTTATTACGGACGTTGGAAGCCTGTAGGTTCCTAAAATGATTCAATTACTGAATGTGCAAAAAAAACATTGTGAGTGTACTCTGACGCGAGACTAGACTTAAGGGCAATTGTTACTTTTGGTTAGTACAGTGGAGGTAATTACTTTAAGTGCCCATACATTTGGTCTAATATAAGGCTATTTGCAAAACATGGATATGGCATATAAAATCATTCAAATAACAAGATAATTGCAGCATAAGGGCTCAAACTATATTTTCAATAGTTGTTTTTAAAGAATATCTGAATGGATTTTTCGGATAGAAAAAAATACGCTCATATTTAATATCAAATTTATTTAAGAAAAAAAAGATTCATATCAAGAAATATCAGAAAAAAGTAATTGGTTCGTTTACCATTTTTCATAATTGTTTCCTAAATCCGTTCTGGCATTGAGGCTGTGTACCGCGAATTCATTTCAATTTTACTTAATTTTTGCAGATAGAAAATAATCGAATAATCGATAAAATCCCTTGCGATCAACAAACTTTCGATAAGATGTCTGTCAAAATTGAGTTCCCATCTGTCAGAAATAAGTCAGCACATTGCGACCGGAACCGATAACCAGGAAATTTATCTGAGCGAGTGCCTACAAAAACGTCTTTTGCCTTACTTGAAGCGACACAATTGTTTCGTTCCATTTTGACAGGATATGGCATCTTCGCTTGTAGCACACTTGTTGCCATCCGGTTAAGATAACATAAATATGACTTGCTTAGTCATAATCAAGTTACTACTACTAACAATGATCGTAGTGTGCTACTTGGGTTGCCATTGTGGAAAAAGGCCATGGAGTGGAATGCTGCCAACAACGTTCAAGTGATGCCCAAGAACAGGAACCTTCCCAACTTGCCAGAGCTCCACCCAATCGAAAAATATTGGGCCATCTTTAAGCGGTCAAATTTTGGGCCATCTTTGCATCCGGTAAAAAGGAAGTTTAGCTGAATATTTCTCCTGTATTCTGTATTCACTGAACTTGAAAAAGAAAAAGAATTTGACCTACTTAAGAAAATTTTTGATCGACTCACACACATTACTGTTTGGTCAAATTTTGATCGGAACACCCTTTAATCGCAGGCATCGAAAAATTAACCGCATTTTTAGGCAGGTGCAAATCAGTGGTGTTTGCGTTTAATTTGACTTAATTTTGGCGTGTGGGCAAAATTTGACAAAATGAAAACTAGTTTAGAGTGCGATATTTACAAGTGCAAAATTTCGTGACAATCTGTCAAGTGGTAATTGAGATGGCTTCCAAGCAAGAAGTGCATCCACGAAAAAATAGATGCGCGGTCGTGGAAAATCCTGGCCAGCCCCACAGGTGGAACGCGAAACAGTTAGGAATCAACAATTCGGCAAGCTGGCAGCGGAAGAAAAGCGAAGACGAACCGGCCCCGTGGACGCAAGGAAGATGTGGGATGAATTCATGCGCAATTCGAACCATTCGATTCGGGACGTGGCCAAGAAGGTCAATTCTCCCTCTTCGTTCGTCCAACAGGCAAGAGAGCGGTTCGAAGCTAACGATGTTAACTAGAAATTAGAAGAAAAATTAGTATTCTCCATTTAATTCCAACTACCTTTGCTTATCTTCGACAGATACGCGTATTTCGTCTACAATGTGCAGACTTCTTCAGTGTCTCGTACTAATAACTCATGCGGTAGAACCTCGTACCGGATGCCTTTCCTGATAATCACAGCCACGCCGCCCCCACTTGCATTCGGACGATCCAGGCGGATGATGGTGTGTTCTGGGAGCGAGAAGTTCAATTTCGGGTTTAGCCGGGTCTCCGAAATCACTCCCACGTCGATTTTTTGCTGAGCAAGGAAGTTTCCCAGCTCAAGCTTTTTCGCTCTAACAGAGCGAGCATTCCAGTTGGCTACACTGGAAACAATTGGTGCGGGGCTCAATTGACCCCATATTTGCACACCATGTAACCAAGGACCTCCAGTTGGTCCGATTTTGTCCTGCACCGCAGAATTCTTCCACGGAACTCCGTAAAAATGGTCCACAGTTCGGCTGAGCTGTAGAGCGCATCTTTATTTTCCTCGGGAGGGGAACCGGTTGGAGCAGCTGCCGCACCAGCTCTGACGCGAGGGTCGGTGCGTCGGTATTGATTTATCCCGGGGGTGGACTGAGGTGCCACGAATCTTGGAGTTCCGGCGGTTGCCGAGCTGTTCGGCAGAGCAGGATAGTTTTCATTGTTCAAGGCAGGAGCTGGCGGGGCCTTGCTGAATTGCTTTCGGCCCTTCTGGTTGGACGAAGTTTGATGCCGTATTCGGAGAAATTCGGCTCGTTTAGGGCAGTTACCTCAGTTGGCGCATCGATTGGCAGGGGAATGTTTCGACGGGCACTCTTCAGTGTCGTGGGTTCCACCGCAGTTGTTGCACCTTGTCCAAAGGTGACAGTTCCGGGTGCCGTGACCGTGGGACAGGCAACGCATACACTGCGTAACATCCACGCGTTTGTTTTGGTACGACTCCCAACGTACCAGGATCTGGCCAACCTGCCTGACCTCGCGCAGTTTGGTAAGGTTCGTGTATGCTTTGGCGAAGTGAACCAGATAGAAGGCCTCATCTTGGGTTGCAAATTCACCCTTCCGTCGGATGACATGCACCGCTTTGGCATCCAGCTCGTGCTCCTCCTTCAGACGATTGATGAGGATTTCCGGTGCCACCAGTGGAAGACCTCGTAGAACCACGCGGTAGGGCCGATCGGATGGCTTGTCATGCGTGTGGTACTCGAATCTCAGATCATCGAGATACTTGCGCACGTTGTTGTAGTCGTCGGTGGTGGAGCAGTGGATCCTTGTGCCAAACCTGGTGATTTTATACGTCAAACGAGCCTTGCAGGGCTCCATTTTCGTGGCCAGCGTCGCGAAATCGACTATTTTCACCACCAGGGGCGGTTGCTTGGGTGTCCGATTACTTTCCGGTGTGGAGACAATCGGTTGGGATACGTTAGCAAGCGCGCTAAAGGCGTTGCTATTCAGCAGCTGCTGATTCACGTCGGCGTCGACGTCGGGCTTCTTCCGCTTGCTTTTTCTTGCGGACGTGCCAGCCACATCGGGCGGCGTCTCCTCTGTCTCCATCCTCTTGGAGGGAGCAGCAAGGTTACGGTGCACTACGTACACACCGAGAGAGCGAACGAAATAGAACTGAAACAGTTTTCAGAGCGCGAGCGAAGAACACGTCCGAACGTGTCGCTAGTACGATACTGAATGATGACGATAGTGATGCATACGATAGCGAATGCATATAAATTCCCTAACACGTGTGCCCCAGTGAGCTCACTGGCGTGGCTTCTTCTGCTTATTTAGTGCAGTGATTGCAAATTCAATTTGACACTACATAACAAAGGAAGAAGGAAGAACGTTTCTTTCTACTTCCTTTTTCCGAACATTTTCTACAACTCCGACGTCAACTCCGCACTGGCACTCGCACTCGCACAAGTGTACATGGCCAGAAATCGAACTCAGTTTGAGAGGCCTCTATACTCAGTTGCATGGGAACTGCGACTCAGTTTCGTAAAAAGAGTTCAATTTTTGACCGTGCAGCGATCGCAGGCGAGAGCACGTGAGAGCACGTTTTTTTCACCCGCCGACAATCCTGAACAGATTTTGATTATTCCATCAGCTCAGAAGCTATAGAGCGTGTTCAAGCTAGGGGTTACAGTAGATACAAAACTCCGGTTCAATGAGCATATTAGCACAACTACCGCAAAGGCCTTCGCAGCACTGGGATTTATTCGTCGCAATACAAGTGGTTTCACCGATATTTATGCTCTCAAGGCGCTGTACTGTTCGATCGTTCATAGCATCATGGAGTATGCTGTTAGCGTGTGGTCGCCTTATCACTCAGTTCAGATCATCCGGATGGAAAGGGTTCAACGCAATTTTGTACGGTATGCTCTTCGTCAACTTCCGTGGAATGGCCCAGCAAATCTACCTGACTATCCGAGTCGTTGCAGACTGATCAATTAAGAAACTTTAATGCACAGACGTACTAACCTACAGAGGTTATTTGTTTTTCACATTGTCGAAGGTGGTGTAGATTGCCCGGCGCTGTTGCAAAACATCAACTTTTATGCACCTTCTCGCCAGCTTTGCGACCGTAGTTTACTTGTGATCAGTCGCCATAGAACTACGTATGGGCAAAACAACCCTTTCGATAACTGTGTTCAGAGCTTAAAAATATCATATTCAATTCTCAAATTGCACCCTGACTGAGTTAAAATATTAGTCATCACGCACTGTTCCTAGCGAACATGAATTAAACACAAATTTGCCTTCATGAATCTCTTGTGCAACATGAGTAAACTTGTTTTTTGTTGCTTTACTTTGATCATTCATTCGTTCCAGAAAGCAGTGAAACAGTCTGTGTTAGATCGATTACTAATGTGAGTGCTGTTTTTGAGTTTAATATGTCTAAATGTGTGTTCAGGAATAGAATTAGAAACCTAGGTTAAGTCCAGTCTGTTGAGTTTTTTTTTAATTCGAGGCGAAGAACAATAAATAAGAAATAAGCAGTTGTTTAAAAGAAAGAGAGAGAGTTATTCACTCACTTCAAGCCATCCCATCACAGGCGCACACTTTTACTCTAACTATTTAACACACTTTACATTATCTGCAGTGAGTTATGGTTGTATACATATATTCTTTGTTAAGGTACAAATCTCACGCGCCGGCGTAACATTAGTGCGAAATGCCATCTCTGTGCCCAATTGAAAAATTTTGGGCGATTATGAACACCCTCGCTGCACTTTACTAAATTTTTGAATACAATTGTATGCTATCTCTTTTTCTCTCACAGAAATGTTACTCAATTTTCGTAAAAAGTGGATCTACTCAAAAATTGAGTTGATCCACTTTTTAACGAAAATTGAATAACATTTCTGTGAGAGAAAAAGAGATAGCATACAATTGTACTCAAAAATTGAGTAAAGTGCAGCGGGAGTGAAGGGCAAGCTCCGGAAAACAGGGAAGGTCTTAAAAAACGGCAAGGATTTGAAGGAAGAGTAGATGAAAGTGTGTAAGAGAGATGGTGGAAGTGTTGCACTGGTTTTGATGGGTAGCGTTAAGTCCATTGCTGCCATTTGGCCTAAGAGAGGAGGTTGAATAACTCAATTTTGCAAAAACATAGTTCATATGTGTTTATTAATTCCCTGAGAGTTTCTTTCAAAAATATCCGCCTTAAAATGAATTTTTCGCGATCACTTTTGTCTGTTGCATTTTTTTCGAGTACGATCTTTATTGATTTTTAGTACGGTTGTTAATGCTTGCTCAGCTAATCAGCTGTTTTCGCGACTCCCAACTTTTAAGTTATTTCGTTTATGATGTAATCTGCAGTAGGAATTGAAACGTAGTTTTTCGATAATTCCCCGTACATTTTCCAGGGCTTCAAATGGTGAGTTGGCAACTTCGAAGGAGGGTGTGATGGACCTCTGGTCGTACGAAGTTCCTACCTCACGCCTCCTCGAGTCATATGATTACAAAAGCCTGCCAGCTGAATCATGGAGACGCGTAGCCTGGGCATTGTGGTCATTTTGACAATAGAAAAGTGAGGGGGTGCGACCTGTAAATCATACCATAATTTTCGATTCTCATATCCTCCAGGTCTTCCAGGTCATCATTGTAATAAAAATTTCACATTTAAAATTCATTTTTTTTTCTCATGGCTGTCATAAACTGTTTAAGTTTCCTGGTTCATAATGGATGCGTAAGCTTCAGTTCATTTTATAATATCCCTTCACCATATATATTATCTTATATGCCATTGTTTATTCATTACCATTACCATTCAACTTCATCATCATCATTACCATTTTTATCATTACTTGTGTTTTCGTAATTTATATATTAACAATAAAATTAATTTATAATTTTTATCTGATAGGTTATATATTTACTTTTAATTATTATGTCTTATGTGTCCAATTATTATTTGGATCCTTTCTTCTCCTTCTGTGACTTAGAAGTATCTAGTGCCTTGAATACAAGAAGCGGCAACGGAATCTGTGGCAAGCTTTTGCACTTATTACTGAATGTATTTTTCATTTCCGGTTAGCGAATGGACATTTTACTAAATCTGAGCTGACCTGATGCGTGCAGCGCTGTATGCCATTTGGCTAGTGTCTGATTTTACTGTTCAATTTTTGTCATTTTTTTATCATATCTCACAATATTGTTTTGATTTGATGATATTGTTTTATTGATTTTGCTTCATAGATTATTTAAACATTACTTATTGTTTTTTATGTCCATTTGTCTTAAATTCCTCTTTCAATTGAATCTTCCCTGTTTCAGGAGCAACTCCTAACTCAGGAGCAATAACTATTGGGTCAGCAAAAATAAAAGTGCATTGCTGTTATAAAATCAACATCAAGCAGCAAATCATGACCATGGCAACAGTAAATCAAATTGTATAAATGTTAGTTTTGTAAAATTTCAATAGATTTAACTTTTTTTTCAGGATACTTCAAATCATGTTTTAGGTGAAATGCTGTTATATCGCTGAAAATGAACGAAAACGTGCATAAGCGTGGACCCACAGAACTCTACACATTAACAATTTACAACATTTCTTGCATATCAGGATCAACCGAATGAAGATCTTGAATGCTTGCAGTATTTTTCATTTACATAAATATATACACTATTATATAAATATTTCATGGAAATGGGAGGGACCATCAGGGCACTCGATTGAAGCACTCTGGATGAGAAGAGTGGGAATGCCAACTCCACATTGCTAACAGTTTATCAATAGAGGGCGGGCCCTTCTCCCTGCCCTTAGGGGCATCCTCATTTTAGATAGCTTGCTCATCTGACCATCAACAACAAATGTTAGAAAGAGAAGCTGTACATCCTTGTGGATACGTATATGTAATGTTGCTTATCGATCCATCCAACCCCTTGAAATTTATTTTCCTTTTGACCTTTCTTTTGTTTTTGCTAGAAAACGAATGTGAGTGACATTTAAATTGGAAAAGACCTTAATGCTATGCTGCTATCTGCAATCTAATTAGTTTAATTATTCAGTTTGCATAAAACTAGATATACCCGTTGATTGGCTTGTATCATTAAGCATATTTTGTTTGCATTTTTTACACAATTATATTTAATATAACTATAAATTATTCCAATGACTCATCAACTAATTGTCCTATAAAGCCAGCCGGACTGGAGCAAAATGACGATATGATGTCATAGCTATAGCACCCCTATAGCAGTAATTTATTATCCAATCGGTTTATAAACGACTGATATCGAATCGATTCATGGCGATTTAAACGCATCAAGACTAGCGGCGAAAGTTGGACACATCGCAGTAGCCAGCATGGAAAGAGAATTTGATGCCATCCAATTCTGGAACAGTTACGAACAATTGATAAGTGACATTTGTACGTAGGCTAACATTCCGAAGAAATTCATGCCAAACAGTTTACCAATTCCAGTAACGACCTACATAGCAGGCATTTGGACGATCTGCCTGATAGCCGGGAATTTCAGTAACATCAATTTAAATGTAACAAGTTCGGCATTACCGTTCATGTCAATACGGATGGATGGCAGCTATGGAAAGTTCAATTCAGTGAATAGTCCCCTGCTGGAGGGGATCGAATCCGGGTGCAGCGCCTTTGTTGTGCATCAAAGTGCTGCGCTAGATTTCTTTGATGTTTTCATCGACCTCCACGATGAAGCTGGCTACCGGAGTTCCAACAAATATGTTCTTTTACTGGTGGACAGCGATGCTTATTCCAATGATTTCCTTAATTCAGTGCGAGAGCACCCTAGCCTGCCGGAAATTTTGAATTTCTTAATCCTTCAGTCAACTATTGAGACGAATGCGGTTGATTTGCTGACCAATCAGTTCGTTGGTAGTGTGGAGCATGCCTCTGAGCTGTACCTCGTAGATCGCTATCACGTCGAGGGCGGATCGTTCGAATTTGGGAACTGGCTGTTTCCCGATAAGACCAGCGATTTGTACGGGAAGTCGATCCGGGTGGCGACGTTCTTCATAAATCCACACATGTTGATCAAAGAGGCTGACGCCTCGAACCCAGTTATCCGTGTGGGAAACCAACACTATTCGATGGATGGTTTTGACGGTCTTATGCTAGTAGAGTTTTGCAGGAAGCGTAACTGTACGATTGAGTTGGTTATCGGTAAGTTCCTTTCAAGTTTTATCGTTCCCCAACCGATGACGTTTCATCTTAGACGAGGTCAATATGTGGGGTAAGGTTCTACCGAATGGAACCGGAAATGGCATACTAGGGGATTTAGCGGAACGTCGAGCTGATATAGGTGTTGGTGCCTTGAGTAGCTGGTATAACTGCTACCGGTATTTTACATTCTCAACGTACGCTCTTAGCGCGAAAGTTATTTGTCTGGTGCCAAAGCCGCAGTAAGTTAATTCGATTTATTAGGTCCTTAGTTACCATTGAGCAACTATCGTTCTAGTCCCATCATACGTTGGAAAATAATCACAATGGCATTTCCCCTGTCTGCCTACCTCGCCATCTGTGGCGCATTTTGCTCTGCTGTGGTGTTTTACATGTTAATCTCTCACTTCATGATGCGTGAAATGGAGCAAAGAGGTTTCGTCTGGAATCTATTCAATGTGTTGGCGATTTTCCTCCAACAAGTTGCAAAGGTCCGCAACCGTTCGGCGTCGGAGACCATCCTATCCATATCACTGCTACTGTATGTCATAAACATGGGTGGTATATTTTCAGGAAGATACGCAAGCTTATTAACTATTCCTATGTATGATCCCGCTATCAATACCGTAAGTGATTTGGCCCAGAGTGGCATCCATTGGTTGCAGTCTCACGAAGCCTGGTCTTTCTCGTTGCTTCTATCGGATAATGTATGAATACAGCTTTCCTCTTCCATCGAAAAATTGATAAACTATCACCGTCATTGAACGGATCTCCATTTCAGCCCATCATGATGAAGTTAGTTTCGAATTTCCAAGTTTATCCTCCGTCCGAGCTCCACCGAATTGCCGATGAAGGAACAGCTGCTTTTGTCTTGGCTCAGTTACACATTGGCCAACTGATGCTAGGTGAGTGGATCACAGCGAACAACATACATCAGTATCGGCTGATGAAGGAAGAATTGTATCACGAACATGAAGTGTTGATGGCCACTAAAACATGGCCACTGATGGAACAACTCGACGAAGTAGTTCGGCATACGGATAGTGGTCTGCTTGTAAACGGTCAGCGGCTTCGGATTATCTTTCAGTATGATGACTATTTCCTTCATATGGTGGCGTTGAACGCGCACGACCGAGAGGAAAATGAGCCAAGAGCGCTGAGTCTGGAAAATTACTTGGCAGGATTTTTCATTCTTGGGTTCGGATTACTGAGTGCAGGTATTGTTTTCACGTTGGAAGTAATTTTTTTGAAAAGGCCACGAAGGTTGTTGTAGCTTCGGGTCACTTTGTCATTAAAACCAGGAGTTACAACTACAGTATGTAAAACAAGTTTATCCACCCCTTCTCACTTGGCACATTTGCTTCAAATTATCCTCCATATCATTGAAAAACGATTTTTAATATTAAGTTTATTTCTCAAGGAATCAAAAGAAAGTCAAATAACGATAATTTGATGTAAAAGCAGGAACTGTTCGTGTCTGAGACCAAATATATAAGAAAACGATAAAAAATAATGCAAAAAAAGTATATCCACCATAATCCTGAAAATCATTCAATATTTCGTGTGACCTCTCTTGGCTTCAAGGACAGCTTGACATCGTCGTGGCATTGACTGGACAACCTTAGCAGTCGTTTTTGGTGCGATTTTGTCCCATTCAGTTACAACAACTTGTCGTAATTGCAGAATGCTTGATGGTTTATGTTCCTGAACCTTAATTTTCAAAATAGACCAGAGATGTTCTATTGGATTAAGGTCAGGAGACTGTGCTGGCCACTCGAAAGCATTGATTTTCTTTTCCTTAAATCATTGAGATACCAGCTTCGATGTGTGCTTTGGATCCCCATCTTGCTGGAACGTGTATCTCCGGCCCAGCTTCAGTTTTTGTGTACTTGCTGAAAGTTTTCGTTTCAGTATGTCCAGATAACCCTCCTTTGTCATTATTTCGTCAATGAATTCGAGTTCTCCAACTCCAAACCATGACTCTACCTGCACAGAAAATGATAAAAGCTAGGTAAGTTAGTTGAAAATTAATGATGTTGCAATAACTCACCTCCACCATGTTTGACTGTAGGCTTTAAACACTGGGTTATCAAACTTTCACCGGTTCTGCGCCATTTTCGTGTGATGCAATCAGACCCAAATAGCATTATTTTAGTCTCGTCTGACCAAATGACCTTTCTCCAATCATCGACTGTCCATGTTATATGATCTTGAGCCCACTTCAATCGTTTTTTAATGTTTTTCGCTGACAACCATGGTTTCTTAATTGCCACTCTACCCTTCAGACTTTGTAGATGCAATCGATTTCCGATTGTTTGAGGTGTCACATGGATAGAAAATTCACTCTCAACTTGCTTTGTAATTTTTGGAGCTGACTAACCTTGATCTTGTTCCACCTTTCTGACGATAGCCCTGTCAATCCAGGAACTTGTCTTCGCCGGTCGCTCTGATCGCTTTTCTGGTGTGAAAGAACCACTCTTTTTGTACTTCTGAACAATTTTGGCAACCGTATCTTTACGTATCTGATCGATATTAGCAATTTGACGGTAGCTTTCACCGCACTTGTGATGCTCTATGATAAGTTTTCGGATACTCAGCGAAATTTGTGCGTTTTTAGGCATTTCGAAACACGAGAACTCAACTTTAACTCACGAAAGCTTTTACACTACGAAAGGATAACTGTATGCAATGTTTACATTCGAAAAAGTGACAGGAACTGCTCAATACACGGCAAAATGGTACTAAGCATGTTAGGGTGGATAAACTTTTTTTGCATGTTTTACTTCCCTTTTTTGTTGATCTTGGCATAGATTTTCAAGAGCAAGATTTATTCAAGTATATTTAATGGTATAATGATAGGTACTATATAATGGACCAAACGCATAACAACACTATTTAACAACTAATATTTGAATCGATAACAGGAAAATTGTAAATTTGAAGCAGGGGTGGATATACTTATTTTACATACTGTAAACATTGGCGGAGCTAGACAATTAGTCTGGAGGGGGCCTGGAGGGGGCCGGCCCGAAGGACTTTTTTTCGTTTATAGGAATATTGAAAAGAGTGATACAAGTAGCGTAATTATTTGGAACACGTTAGTTTTATTGAAGCATCAGAACAGGTTCAATCGAATCATTAGATTTATTCTGCGCCTTGGTGAGTCGATATACCTTAAGAGAATCAAGTGTGTTGAATATAAATCTCGTATTATTTCAAGTGGATCAAATGGAGAATAGACGCACACGAGGTGACTGTAGTCACCTTACTCGATTTTCTTGAGGCTTCTCAACTCATCCGAGGCCTATCCTCCGCCTGAACTTAAATAGAGACAAGTTTAAACTAAAAAATCTCAAAACCACAAAGAACAACATTGAGTCAATGAAAATGTTAAATATAGATCAAAATTTTGATTGGCTTGGATTACACACTTCACGGCAGTTCGAAAGAAACATCCATGGGTAATTTTAGGTTAAACTTAAGAATTTGATTGACATTGATAGTATTCCAGGGCATCAAAATTCCATGGAAATTTTACCATTCACGTTTTAAGTTTTGCGTCACTATTGTGTAGGGCTGGTAAGATTCGTGGTAAAACCCACAAATTTATGAGTGCCATTTGAAGGTGTGGCTGAGTTTCGATGTAATCTGTGGTATTATAAACAATAACATTATTTTTGTATGTAAATTACGAAGTGAAATATTCAGTGGGACTGATATGCGTAGAATATTGCCTTGCAGCAGAAAGTTCTAGGCATTTCAGTCGCACTGCATGATGTATTATTGATGGATCGTTGGCGATAGAATTTACGTTTTCAAATACAGATGCCATGTGCATTATTGTTCATGCTCCTACCATGATTCTGATTATTTTTTATCATCATATCATCATTAAAAACACAGTTCTATCAAATATAAGCCCCATATCAATGCTAAGTGTCGAGTAGTTCCTACAAAGAATGTTGTAAACTTAAATCTATTTTGTTTTCTAAGATCTCTTAAGAAATGGGACGTAGTGGGACTTTTATGCCTAGAATTTCTACATGGGACAATCTAACTTGATGTTTTTTTTTATACAAACTCAGAACTAAGTATATAATTTTTTGTTTGTATCCAATAGTATAGTTAAAAAATTAAGCATATATTGTAAAAGCTGCAATTTGACCAAAAGCAACATGGGGAAGTTATGCGTAGAACGGCAGTATATGGCTCATTAGCAATGTTTCATAAATGGACAAAGTTGACGTCATATTCCTCTGGCTAAGTGACTAAGAGAGGGAAGGGTCACCCACAATACACTTAAGTCAATTTTTACACGGGGGATACGTACCGTGTAAAAAAACGCGTTATCTCGAAAATCGTCATAAAAAAACCGCGTTATCCCTAAAATCGTCTTCAAAACCGTGTTATTTCGAATGTTGTCGTAAAAAACAGTTATATTTGAAAAATCGTTGTAAAAACCCGTTTTATTATCAGCATTTATGTATTTACAGTCATCTTTCCATATCTCGATATTGAAGGGACCATCGAGATACGGAGAGATCGTCATTCAGAACAGAAATTGACAAGCCTGCTAGAACGATCCTAGAAGTATTTCGAGTTGCCAAAGGTTTTTTTGTGTATTCCGTATCCAAAGCAAATTTCGATCGCTTGCTTCAAACACACTTATCCAAACTGAACTATTTTTTCGCTTTTTTTCATCGACATAAGGACGGTAATTTGCTCACAAATGTTTTCAAGGGACTATATACATAGAATAATCATCGAGAAAGAGAAAATATCGAGATAAAGAGACTCTCATATATACCAGAGACTATGTTATTAAGAGACTATTGAAAAACTGTCAAATTCACGCAAACGCATCCGCAAAGTATCAGTTGTGGGCCAGCCAGGAGAATGAACGTGACAACGAACAACGGACGGAACGGGGAGAAGTTACGGGGACAGCGTGTGACGTGTAAGTTTGCGGTTGCGGCTGTTAAGCATAAAGAATATTAATTTGAGTACGAAATAAAGATCGAATCTTAGATATTAGATCCGAAGTTGTTGAAGTTGTTGAAAACGAAAAAAAATTGACTTTTTTTCCATTTGTCCATTTGTTACGTCACGCAAAAAAATGACTTCTTATAACCCCCCCTTGTCATGTTTTTTGTATGGACCTTCAAGTTTTTTTGAATGGATCGTCACGTTTTACCAACCCCCCCTTCCCGCCTTTCTGCGTGACATAATTAATGGACCTTCCCTAATTGCTTTTGATAAATTTCCCATGAAAGGTATTTATTTCAGCTTACTTGCAAAAAAAAAAACTACGCCCTTGCGAGCGGCCTTCCTGCAGTTAACCGGAACACTCGCCATGGCGGACGAAAACATGCGTGGGCATGTTTTTGAGTTCTTTATTCGTTTTTTTTTTATCAATTCCTCCTCAGTTTTCGCGACAACATTATTGGAGTAGACTTACCGTTCAGGTTGGTCCAGAAATTCTCGATGGGACGCAGCTAGGGGACGTTGGGCGGGTTCGCCGACTTGGGTACCACATCGATATTCAGCCGCTCCATCTCCTCCAACGATCGCTTCGAGTAGTGGGCCGACACCAGATCCGGTCTTATGGTCTTCGCCCTTATGGTGTTTATTGATGAACGACGCAACTTTCGGCAGGTATTTCGTACAATAAATTTCACCGTTCACGGACAGTCCGGAGCGAAAGAAGAGCGGCTCTGACATCCACTTTGTGTGGTACAACGTGGATAGATAGCCAACACTGCCAGTCCATCCGTTACGTCCCTTAAATATGGTCTACCTTGTACGCATATCTTTGGCATATGACTATCACAGTAGGCATAGACTCATGACTAAGCATCTCCCCTTTTCTTGTCTGTCAGTGAACGAGGTGAGACCGTCCTTAAAGTATAGTGCAGCGCGTTGGGTGATTCCTTAGTTCCCGGATATTCACACACTTCTCGCTGATTGTCAGCCACAACAGCAGCTTCTGGGGATCTTGGTGTGTGAAGTGAAGTTCGCCTCGGAACTCACTTCCTTCGTGGGGGAATTAAAATACGAAGTGCCCTGCCAGTCGTTGCCATCCAGGGTGAGGTAGGTCTCGTCGTCCATCACCGCCGCCACGTCGCAATTCGCCGGGAAAATCGAGTTGACCATTTTATTCAGCCATAGCCGCTGCGTCATTGCCTACAGCTCCGAAACAAGTGGACGGGACTTCCGCATCCTAACATGTATGTTCATGTTCACCAGGCACTTTTTCACTGTTTGGCCGGTTGAACCGACCTCCCGGTCAATCGCACGCAGGAACGTAGCCACTTTTCCCTCGGTCTTCCTCTTCAGCATCCTTTGGAGCTTCTTGTCGCTCAGGGTCGTCGGCCGGGACCGGTTTTTTTCTCGAAAATGGACAAAAACTGTCGATTTTTCATGGGTTTACCTTCACCCGCACTAAGGGAAGGTCCATTAATTATGTCACGCAGTAAGGGGGGAGGGGGGGTTTGAGAAAACGTGACTATCCATACAAATAAATTTGAAGGTTCATACAAAAAACGTGACAAGGGGGGGGGGGGAGGGGGGGTTATAATATGTAAATTTTTGCGTGACGTAATTAATGGACGTTCTAAACTAAACTACCCATGCAGCATCAATCATAGTAACCCATGAGTCAGCCGACAAAATTTGACAGCACTGTCAGTCGAACTCTAACCGTGATGGCAAAAACAGTGAAGCAGCTCCGTTCAGAAGTGTGCGCGATCAAAGAACGGCACCCCACCGCGTTGAAAACGGACATCCTGCGGTACTTTGTGGACGCCGGATCCGCCCGTTCCGGCATCTACAACATCTTGGCACTACTAGACAACAATCAGAGCATCGAAAAAAAGCTCGGTTCCGGACGTCCGACGACCCTGAGGCTCCGAAGGATGCTGAAGATGAAGACCGAGGGCGAGCGGCCAGCACCGCCGGTGCGCTTGGTCGGAGGTCCATCCACCCAACCAAACGGTGAAAAAGTACCTGGCGAACATGAACATACATGTCAAGAAGCGGAAGTCACGTCCACTGGTTTCGGAGCTGCAGGCAATGAAGCAGCGGCAGAGGCTGAACAAGATGGTCAACTTGATTTTCCCGGTGAATCGCAACTTGGTGGTAGGGATGGACGATGAAACCTATCTCACCCTGGATGGCAACGACAGGCAGGGCACTTCGTAGTTTACTTCCCCCACAAAGGAACTGAGTTCCGAGGTGAAGTTCATTTCACTCACCAAGTTCCCCAAAAAGCTGCTGCTGTGGCTGACAATCAGTGAGAAGGGGATGTCAAAGCCGCTCTTCTTTCCTTCCGAACTGGCCGTGAACGGGGTACGAAATGCCTGCCAGAAGTTGCGTCTACTACTAATGATTACTGTTACACAAAAATATCTCTCTTTATTTCCGCGTTCAGATCATCAGATAGAAGCAAAATTGTTTTTACAAATGAAGTAGCTCCAAGTCTTCATAATATATATAAACATGTTAAATTAAAGGGAACTTCTCTAAACTTATCTAATTGTATAAACAATATATTTATTTTAGCATGCGCATAATAAATTGGTAATACAGGTAAACTAAAATATAAGAAAAGTTTTTTAAGTAATTTCCCCCATTTCTTATGCTGTTTATAGGACCGTATTGCTGGCTACGAGTGAGTTGTGGGAAACTATACGCATATTTCGAAAAAGTTATTTTTTGATGCTGGAGAACCGCGAGTCAAAATATGAAAAGGCACGTATTTGCTGCCGGGAATATACCTGCAATATCGAAACACGTTACATTCTGGCAAATGGTTGGTCCCGAAATTCTTCAAAAGTTGACCTTAGAGACACTTTTTCCGCTACAGATCTCTCCACACAGAAGTTTCTCCAAAACTGCCGTTATAGCTGCAAGTTTTTACAAACAATGTATAAAGTATACATTAAGAAGCAAAATAGGCAAACGAAAATTTTTAAAATACTGTTTAAACCAATTTACACCATATCTTTTGAACCGTTCATTCAATCGTATTGCTGTCAAAAAGAGAGTTGCGGGAAACTTAACAATGATTTCGAAAAATGTTTTGTGGTTACTAAAGAAATGCGAATGATTTATGAAAAGGTCGTATATTCGAATATGAGAAAATTAAATTAATATCTCGAGAACGGATACTCTTGCGAAGGTCATCGTCACGAGCTGGAAAATCTGAAAACATTTAAAAAATCAGATTATATAATCAGAATACATTTATTTCCGCCAATAATAAAATTTTGAGAACTACATCAAAAATTCATGTTCTAGTAACTTTTTCCCCTGACATTTTTCCATACCTGAGTCTTCACTTAAATTTGCGTAATAAGTTGAGATGTTAAACTTTCATCAATCAGAAAATAAAAAAAAAACATTTTTTGAACATTAAATTTTAATGTTAATTTTTGATATTTTATTCAGTGTATTTTTTTTTTACACGTTTCACACATAGGTCCACAACTTGTTCTTGGACAGATTTTTTTTGTGCAACCAAGGGTTTTCGAGCTGCAAATTATTAATTGAAGTGCTATTCATAACGTTAACGCCCTTTTTAAAACTGGCTATTGAGTCCAACATTTTTTAGCATCAGTGGAAAAAACTCACTTTCGTGGGTAAAACATGTGTACAAATTTTTAATTAAATCGGAGATACTCGAAGTTGGTCCGAGTTGTTTTGTTGAAAACTAACACCACAGAGAACACACCCAGGTAACCAATAAGCGTTAGCATATGCAGTAAATCAATCCTAAATCCGCATTTCAGATGCTACAAGCATTATAGTAGCTTTATATCAGCATCTTGAAAGCTATCTGTAGTAAAGTTGCATTTTAAAATTCCAGTTCGTTTCCGTTAGTTTTAGAGAATCGTATGTTGATGGTGCCGCAGATTTGATAGTTTGTCAATTTTCGTTTAGCGAAACCTAGACTAGGTGGCGTTATTTTTCCAACGGGTTGCTTTTAAAAATTTACACAGTAAATTGGAAACAAAAGTTCCAGCCTGGATGTCCGTTCTCTGTGCTCTCACGTTCTGAATGTAAGAACGATGATGCGGAAAAGCGTATATTCAGTAGTCTAATATTGCACCATTTCGAAACGGCATCGCCTCATTACGATATGATCATACTTTGTACTATGCACATGATACACAGAGTTTCATCCGGAACTATGATGGTCGTTCCGTGAGAATGCCTATTACGATATGATCGCGTCTAAATGGAACGACTCGTAGTCATGCAACTAATATAGATACTGGAGATAATGGATTACCAATGTATACAGGTATAAATTAACGACCTGGGAAGGGCCGCCGTGTAGTGTTCGAACCCATTGCATTTGATTCGTTTGCAGCCTCCAGAGATGGGAGCTAAATACCACCGAATCGTTATATTGGCTCTAGTTATTGTGACATGCGTCAAGGTGAATTGCGTCTAAAATTTAAATTCTAAGCAATTTTCGTCTGAGGCAGTTCGTACTTCTATTCATTAGGCAGAAGAAACCGATGAGGAAAAGAAAGAGCTAGCCAAGCAGATGCTGCGTGGCATGACCGAGGAATGTATGAAACAAGAGGGAGCATCCGAGGCCGACGTGGATGCCATGCTCGAGGATAAGACACCGGAAACGGAAGTACAAAAGTGCTTCCTTTCCTGCTGTCAGCAACAGTTTCACATATCCGATGGTAAAAGATTCAACAAGGAAGGATTTTTGGAACTGAGCGGGATGGTGCTCAAGGAGGACGATGATAAGATGAAATTGGCCGAGGAGATTGGAGAGGAGTGTTCTACAGTCGAGAACGAAGATCGTTGCCAGCTCTCGGTGGACATAAAACAATGCATTGACATGGGGCTGGAAAAGAGAGGCATTGAGAAGAACATTTGAGTTCAGTGCTATCGGTTTTATGGTTAAAGTAATTTTTGGGGGCAGTGTAAAAGGATTGATTGCTAAGGGCATAAACTTTTGCTAAACCGATAAAAAAATCCTCTTTATTCACAAGCTTATCCAAATGTATAGTTCTGATGCACTTCCTGGAACAACGGTTTACAGTCGACTTTGGCATTCAGCCTAGCACATAGTAGGAAGACGCCGGATAGTTTTCGGTGCAGCGAATAGATTTCTTCTGGTGGTGGACACAGTCGGTGCGCAACCATCACCGGAACAAGCGAGGCAATCTTCTTCGTTGTACTTTGCCTTCCGAACTCAAACTCGCCTTCAACGCTGAATACTTCGCCCAGTATCAGGACGGCGTCGATGTGGGCGTTTTCCATGGTTGGCGTTTCATATCCGGTAAGGAATCCCATCTTGCGGGACAGTTCAAGGATACGTTGCCTGTCGTTTCTGGTAGCAGCTTCAATTACCTGAAATTGTTAGAAAAAAATCTTAAGTTGAGAGATTTGTTAATGCATCGACACTCAGCCCTACCATCATGTAATCGTCCATAAACGGCTTCGGGTAAAAACGCGTGGCTCCAAAATCAATCAGCATGATTTGCTTTGTCTCGGCGTCATACAGGAAGTTCGACCAATTTGGATCCGTTTGCATGCAGCGGAAGGTGAACAATTCGTTCAGACACAGCTTCATCACCGATCTTGCGATGTGATTTCGATGTTCCATACTAGAATTGAACAAACCTTAATCATCATGTTAGTGAAATTCGTTCTCATTCTCAAACTCACCTCATATTAAAGCATTTATCCATGGGAACTCCCGGAACCAGTTCGGTTGTCAGAACATTTTTCGACGTTAGGCTCTTTATCACCTTCGGCACTCGGAACTCGGGCATATGCTGGATCATTTCCCCGAACCGCTCCGTATATTCTGCTTCCCTTACATAGTCCACCTCCCATGCGAGCTCACGTTTGGCAACTGCCACTACATTATCGATAAAAATTCCAGCCGGAAAGACATCCCACACCTTCAGCATCGAGACTAGATTGTCGATATCACTTTCGATGCTCCGGGCTACACCCGGGTACTGAATTTTGATGGCGACTTCCATCCCATCATGTAGCACTCCTCGGTGCACCTGGCCAATAGAAGCCGCGGCAAATGGTTTCTGATCAAAGCTGGCGAGCTTCTTTCTCCATTCTTCGCCCAGTTCGTTGACCAACTGTTTTTCTACCTGCCAATCCGGCATATAATCGGCAGCCTGACGGACTCGCTCGAATGCATTCACCAGTTGTGGCGAAACCACGTTCGAGTCCTGAATACTGAGAATCTGACCAAGTTTGAGTGCGGCTCCGCGGACTTTGCAAAGTGTGTCCACAATTCGTTCGGCGTTATTCGGACTGAACAGCGCTTCCTTGGGATCCGTAGTGCCACCCAGTCCGAGTGCCCCCTTGGTAAGTTCACTCACAGTGCCGAGTCCTAAGCCGGCAAAAAGGCCCCCGAAGGAGGCGAGGCGTGCCACCCGCGATGACGGAACTTTGCGCTGCTTGGCAACCTTGCTCAGCTGAGGTAGTTCAATGGGCGCTTCGGACGGCGGCGGCGCTTGTTTGGGCACGGTGGAAGTTGTTGGTCTGTAGGACGATACGAAGTTCAACATTTTCGCTACTTGTTGTTCGTCTTTGGTTGCGGCTGGGGACGGTTTTGGTTCGGGAGACTTCGGTGGAGGGGGCGGAGGGGAGTCTGCTAGATCTTGAACTCTCCTCGGTTCCATGGGTTGTTTGCGTTTGTGGCCATCGAGTGATAGTTTGATTTGGCGGTTTTTGTTATGCTCGGAGAGGATTGTCTCAAGCTCCTTGAGCGTGATTTGAGAGATATCCAAATTGCCTGAAATGAGGAAGTTTTCTATGAATTGAAGGAAGTTGAATCTAGGTTGAAACAGTAATACGAAGATATCATTCGTAAGAAGTTCATAGATATGTTTTGTTCATAATTCATAATTCATAACGCAAAGCACAAAATCTGTCGAAAAGGAAAGCATTACTGTTGACACTGTTGCAAGACCTCCTGAGAAGTTTTGGTTATTTTTATCTCGGATTGCGCGCCACGTCACAGGGAAAGATATATCTGAATTGGTAAAATATTGTCTGCAAACTGAATTAACTGTTGATGTTAGGAAATTTGTGCGTACAGATGCCGATCTAGAGCATTTCGCTTTGGTTTCATTCAAAGTTGGATTTGACAAGGACTTGAAGGAAACTGCATTGGATCCATCAATCTGCCCAAAAGGGATCTACTTTAGGGAGTTCGAGCATCTTCAGTCGTCGCGGAATTTTTGGGGGCCTGCAAAAATACCACGAATGGACGATAGGACACCGTCAATGAATGTGTGTTTTCGAGTGAACGTGTTGTTGTTTTGGCTGTCTGAAGTGTACTGGTTTATTGTTGTTCGCATTAGGGTGGTACATAAGAAACTCAAACTAACAGGGTGTATCTAATACAACATCTCCGCTTTTCAAAAAGTTAATATAAAAATAAAATACGAGAAATACCAAATGAAGCTACATAGTATAATCTGAAAATTTCGCTGGCTTTCTGATCTCCCTCCTCGGTCGAGTCTCGGATGTTGAGGGCAGTTTCTGCTGTTCGTCGATGCTCTGATGTCTCTCGGATACTAATGTTGTTTGCGATGTACCTTCTGAGGATGATGTTCCACCGACCTTGTCACTGCTTGGCCCATTTTTGTTGTAATCACGTCTTTCGAACACCGTTTGCTTTTGGGTTGAGGTTGGTTCCTTCGCGGGCTCTTTGCTTTGTATGTGTTCAGACGCGTGGTTTCTCCCAGGTTTAACATGTACCGCACTTCGTCTGTAGACTCCGCCATCCTTATTTTGTACTTCGCAAGACTGGTCTGGCCATTTGCGAATCAACGTAGCTTGTTCCCATTGCTTGCTCAAATCTGGCCTTCGCTGAATAATCACATTGTCACCAACTTGCAAGTCTGGAAGGGTCTTCGCACTTTTGTCGTATCTTGCCTTGACCACTTTTCTCTTGTGTGCAATCCGTTCCTCGACACGCGATGCTTGTTGTGGCTGCAACTTATTTGTGATGACAGGCACTGCACCACGTGTATTTCTGGAGAAAATTCGTTGATTGGGACTGGTACCAACTGCATTCGGTGTGTTGCTATGCTGCTGTAATGCTTGTCAAAAACCAGTTTCGCTTTTAGTGCACTTTTTAAACAGCTGCTTCATAGATTTGACCGCTGATTCCGCTTTCCCATTTTCTTGGGCGTGGTATGGTGATGATGTCACGTGCTTGAAACTCCAATCTTTGGCAAACTTACTCCACTCGTCGTTGTCGAACTGGGTCCCATTGTCAGTAACCACCACTTGTGGTGTCCCATGTCTCGCAAAGTTACGCTTGCAAGAAGTGACGATGGTCTTTGTCTTCATGTCGCTGATGAAATCTACTTCGATGAAGTCCGAAAAACTGTCTGCCGTAACCATCATGATAATCTTCTTCCCTTCCTGCTTGATTTCCCCCAGATCAATATTCACTCGCTGGAACGGATATTCCGGTATCTCGTGCGTCATCATCGGAGGCTTGTCCTGACTGGCGATAAATTCCATGCACACCTCGCAGTTTCGCACGTAGTTGCTAATCTGATCGGCCATTCCTGGCCAAAATAATGACTTTCTAGCTGCACGCAACGTATAGTCGATTCCCAGATACGCCACGTGCAACTTTTCAATCAGCTTCTTCCGGAGACATTTTGGTACCAAAATTCGGTCTCCCTTGAAAATTACTCCTCGGAACGTTGTTAGCTCGTTCTGGAATGTTCGATATGGCAGCAATTCGTCATTCAATTCTTCCTTCCTTTCTGGCCAGCCTTCCATTAGGACTCTCATCAGGTTGCATAGAGTTTGGTCCTTTTTAGTTTCTGCGGCTATTTCTTAGAACCGTTCGTCTGAAAGATTGATTAGCTCCACTACGTTCGTGCTTGCTATTATTGCATCAAAAGCAGCATCCACCTTCTCCATCTGTAGCACATCCTCGTCAAGATTATTTGTTGGCTTCTCAGTGGCAGTTCTGGACAGGAAATCTGCACTATATATCTCGCTTCCTTTATTGTAACGCACTTCGATATCGTACCTCTGCAAGGTCATCCTCATCTTTTGGAGTCTTAGAGGTGCTTCGGTAATTGGCTTCCTGAAGATATCCTCTAGCGGTTTGTGGTCTGTCTCAATCAACACTTTCCGTCCGGCCACATACTGATCGTGTCGCTTGCACGCAAATACGATCGCTAGGCACTCACGCTCGATTGACGCATAGTTCCTTTCCGTTTTTGTTAGTGTCCTCGATGCGTACGCTACTGGCCTCTCATCTTGCAGCAAAACACAGCCAACTCCGAGTTGACTTGCATCGCACTGGATCGTCACTGGCTCCGATGGATCGTAGTATCTAAGTATGGGTGTTTGGGTAACTAAACGCTTAATCTGCTCAAATGCATCCGCAGCTTTTGTGTCCCAAACGTATTCGACGGCTTCTCGAGTCAACCTTCTCAGCGGAGCGCTTACATCTGCTAGCATAGGCATGAAGCGACCCAGATACGTTATCAGTCCTAGAAATGTCATGAGTTGCTTCTTATCCATGGGTTCTGGAATCCTTAACACTGCCGAAATCTTGCTAGGATCTGGTTTCACTCCTTTATCTGTCAAAACATGACCAAAGAACGGCACCGATGAAAGTGCCACTTTTGCTTTCGAGTGATTCAGCTTCAACCGTCGCTCGCGGAATCTCAGCATCGCTGCCTCTAGATTTCGATTGTGATCCAGCATCGCTTCTTCTATGGTTTCACCGCAACCAAACACGATGATGTCGTCTGCGAGACAGCGTACTCCACGTAGACCCGAAATCACCTGCTGTTGTGCCTTCTGATATATTTCCGGTGCCGACGATATTCCAAACGGCATCCGCTTCCAGCGATATACGCCCATGGGTGTCCAGAATGCCGTTAAATCTGCGCTTTACTCATCCAGCTCCAAATGCCAGAAGCCGTTCTTGGCATCAAGTACAGTGAAGATTTTAGCCTTCGAAAAATCCGGCAGCATCTCTTCTATAGTAGGAATTTGATGGTTCACTCGCTTCACTGCTCGATTCAACTATGCTGGATCCAAGCACAGACGTAATTTGCTGCCTCTTTTTACTAGCACCAAGTTGCACAGCCAGTCCATGTGTCTGTTCACCGGTTCTACTATTCCTTTCTTCTCAAGATCACTGATTTTAGCCATTAATTCTGGAAGATATGCCAGGTGAATGCGTCGGGGCTTCTGCTGGACCGCTGTAACCGCTTTCCTGACCACAACAAATGTCAATCTCTTGGTTCCGTCCTTCAGCTTAATCAGCAGGTGAATTTTCCCCTTCGGCGCAATAACTTTTCCGGAATAGCATCTCAGTTTGATGTTCGTGTGGCTCAGTTTAGGTTCCGATATCAGCTGCTTCAAATCATTATAGCACATCACGTTGACCCGTGCTCCTGTGTCAACCTGGATTTGTAGCGGTTTTGCTTTGTTTGCTGTCACGATCACTTTAAGTTGAACCATTATCTTGCCAGCATCTTTCAAACTGTTGTCGTCGACTTTCGCAATGTCCACAAATTCACATTCCTCCTCGGTATCGGAGTCTTCGGAATCTCCCGAGCTGTCTACTACTCGACGAACGTATTTTTTGGTCGGCTTCTTTTTATTTTTCTTCCAGCAAACAATCTTAAAATGATTCTTTCTACCACATTCTAGGCACTTTTTCCCGAAGCCAGGACATTTCTTCTTCTCAGGAACATGTCCTCCTCCACAGTATCGGCACTGCTTCTCCATCTTCTTGGTGGTCGTCACTTTGAAGGTATCTCCGGGTCCTTCTCGACTTGGCGCCATCCTTTCGTACTTCTTGGCCAGTTCTTCGATCTCTTGGTGATCCTTTACCTTCTTCACGGGGTTTCCCAACTTGCTATCTTAGGCAACACGTACTCGTCAGACAGTCAGCCCTTCCAATCTACTATGAACGCAACTCCCAATCGCGAAGCATATTATGTTCCCACCGCTGATTCATCGTCTGTTGCTACGGAGGCACTAGTACCAATGAAGTCAACGGAAGACGCCAATCTTTATGCTGCCCTTCGACTTACGGGTTCTACCACTTTTTCGTTGTCTGCTACCATGGGACTCATCTCACCGAGACGCACTATGGATGCCCCCAAGCTCTCCGACCCAGTCGCGTCTCTGCAACTTCAACTTCATCACTTGCGTTACCCGATGTATCCGGCCCTGCGGTCGGAAATGGCGAGGGGGTATTCCAAACGGCATTAGAGGCAAGTACATTAATTCAACAACCTCCGCTACCTGATAGTTCCCTGGTTTCCAGCAAATTGCCCGTTGAAGTTAGTAACAGTATATGCACACGCCATTGCAGTCGTATGGATTCTGTCTTCGTCGTTTACTACCAAAACGTGAGAGGACTACACACGAAGACTTCTCAACTCCGTTATACTGTCATCCTGTGATTACGACGTGCTGGTTGTAACTGAAACTTGGCTTCGAGCGGACATTCAGGACTGTGAGCTATCTACGTGTTATCATATCTTCCGCTGCGATCGTTATCAATCTACCAGTCAGCTCTCCAGGGGTGGACTTATTGCGGTGAAGTTTAACCATTTATGCAAATCTGTCACGCTTGAGGATTGCGACCATCTGGAGCAAGTAACAGTGTGCATTAACCTACCGGAATCTATCTCCACCCTCTCTCCAGCCCGGATTTATACAAGTCTCACACCGATGCTCTACAAACCATCATCGAAAGGTCTTCGTCTCGCGATATCATCCTGGCACTGGGCAGCTACAATCTCCCGTTTTTGAACTGGAACTTCGACGAGGATGTGAACGGTTATTTACCATCGAATGCGTCTACGGAGCAGGAACTGGTACTAACGGAACCGATGCTCACCAGCGGACTAGTCCAAGTTAATTCACTTGTAAATTCAAATAGAAGACTCGTGGACTTACCCTTTACTACCGAACCGGATGCTATCAACCTACTTGAGCCTCCTGTTTCTCTCGTGGACATCGATCAGCATCACAATCCGTTCATCTTGAAACTAAACGCTCACTGCAATTCACCCATTATACCCGATTATGATTCGTATTCACCTGAATTGAACTTCAGGCTCTGCGATTTCGACTCCATGAATAATGTATTGGCTACTATTAATTGGCAACAGACTTTAGAGGGTGATTCCGTCGATGCTATTTCTGACCAATTTTACGACAAACTGTATGAAACCTCTATGCGCGAGTTCCTCTCCGACGGCGGATTACAAGGCCAACTTCTGTGCAACCCTGGTGGAATCCAACGTTACGTAATCTGCAGAATATGCTACACAAGTCGCGCAAACGACATCTCATTGCCAGAACCAACGAAACTAAAAATAATCTACGATTAATCGAAACAAGGTACAACGAACTACTAAAGTCCAGTTATGAAGAACACTTCCAGAAATTGCAAGCAAACCTGAAGCAAAACCCAGCGGCATTTTGGAAGTTCGAGAAGTCACAACGTTCTTGTAATAGTATTCCTAACCAACGTGCTGCTTTCAATCTGTTTATAGCATAAATGCGCCATCTCTGCACCCAAATAGCTTCGAAAGCATACGGAAGTTCAATATGAACTTCCCAGCGCTTTGTTTCTCGCCGGATGATGTCATGAAAGCTTTGAACGACCTTGATGTTTCAAAAGGCCCTGGTGTAGATGGAATTCCTCCGTCTCTTCTCAAGTTTTGCTCACGCTCTCTTGCTTTTCCGATATGTAGCATATTTAACCGTTCGTTAAGAGAGAGAAAGTTCCCTGGAATTTGGAAGACTGTGTCAATTGTGCCAATCCACAAAGCAGGAAATCGGAACCTAGTTGAAAACTATCGTGGAATATCGCTTCTCTGTTGCATCAGCAAGGTCTTTGAAATTTTAGTTCACAACGCTGTGTACAATGTTGTCCATCTTGTAATATCGGTGTTCCAGCATGGTTTCGTTCAGCATCGCTCTACAACTACGAATTTGCTGTGCTATACCAATACGTTGTTTCGCGAGGTTGAATCCCGAAGGAAGGTCGACTCTATCTATGTTGATTTTTCTAAAGTTTCGACACAGTACCACACCTGTACGCAGCCGAAAAGCTGAAGGCTGTAGGATTCCCAATTCGGTTCGTTGAGTGCATTTTCTCTTACTTGACCGACCGTCAGTCCTTCGTTACGGTAAATTCCGCATAAATTCGGCATTTCTGCAGATGATCTGAAGATTTTTAGAGTCATTATGTCTGCACTTGACTGTCTTGTCCTTCAAAACGATATAAACGAACTACTGCTGTGGTGTAACGATAACGGCATGAGGGTCAACATAGCCAAATGTAAGGTGATATCGTTTTCCCGTCGTAGAGAGACCACCAGGCATCAATACACAGTTGGTGCGGTTTCACTTGAGCGAGTCACATCTATTTGCGATCTAGGTGTTACAATCGACTCCAAGTTAAAATTCAACAAATACGTCGCGCTGGTTATGGCTAAAGCTCCCATGGTTCTTGGATTCATTCGACGTCACACTTGGAACTTCACAGATATCTACGCACAAAAGACATTATTCAGTACCTTAGTCCCTAGTATACTGGAATACGCGGCCGCTGTTTGGTCACCATATCACGAATCATTGATTATCAGAGTCAAACGAACTCAAAAGCTCATCAGATTCGCGCTACGGAATCTTCCATGGAACGACCCGTTAAATCTACCCGACTAAACCGCACGGTGTATGCTGATTGGATTGCAAACCTTGCGAGCCAGGCGCACAATCATTCAGCAACTGGTTGTCTACGACCTGATACGCGGCAATATACTGTCCACAACTCTTACGCTATGTTCCACTTCACGTCCCACCCCGACAATTGAGAAGCGCACGAGTCGCTGTACCTGCTCACCGGACCAGTTACGGCTTCAACAATCCACTTGACGCCTGCCTGCGAGCCTTCAACGATACCAATGAACATTTCGACTTTAACATTAGCAAAAACGTTTTTAAATATAGGATTAAGAATAGTAATATTCTGGCAACACTGGTGAAAAGAATAATGAACCGGTTCTCACCGGTTTAAACATTATCATGGCATTATGAGATCCCGTCAATAGAGACAATAGATCACAACGACAATACGCAGTTAGGGGAACCTAAAAGATCGTTATATTGATTAAAGTTAAAATTTCCTTAAAAGTAGTGTACTTAGTTTCAAGTTAAGAAATTACGTGAGTGAAAAATACGTTTAAAACTTATATTTACAACATGCAGTTAAAAATTAAGGAGTAAACTAAATCTATTTCATCTTCTAGTGTCTATGGAAAACTTTGGCTTAAATCTATCTTAAATCGAATTAAATTATAGCTATCCTATTTATCTACACTTATTTGGCATAGTTCTGATCTTAAAATAGAAGGTAAACTATTGTGAGTATGACTAAAACTAAAAAATCAGTAAATGAAACTAAATAGTATAACTTATAGGCTAGGAACGAAACACACAAAATCCATTGTCCGCAGCACGAGGGTTACAGAATTAAACTACTTCTTGTAAGTAAATGTTACATCTAAAAAACATACAAGTTAATAAATAAAAAAATAGTTTTAGCTGCTAGAAAAGCTGCTGGGAAAAATGTTTCTGGTCCCGGTCCGAACAAGTAGGTAGAGTAGTCTGTACGATTTTTAGTGGAAGACGAAGAACAACAATAAAGAAATAATTTCTTTATAAGATTAACTATTAAGCATTGGCTGGTATATCACCTAACCAATAGATATGTTAGGGATCATCGGTGTTGATAATGATTTAAACAGTGATTAAACTGATGATCCCTAACAAATCTATTGGTTAGATGATAAACCAGCCAAAGGTAAATAGTCTATCTTATAGTGGCTCAGCACATTCTTAGAGCAAGGCACACATGCAAGTAGTTTTGAAAACTAGATTTCGTGAAAGATTGTGTGGAATCACGGTCAACGATGATGCTATATTAGGTTAACGCCACGAAGGAACATACAATCGCTTGAGGAATTAAGCTTGACGCAGCTATATAAAATGAATGAATTAATTTCAACTACCATAAACCTAAAATATATCGCAGTACCAAAAATGCACCAACAAGTACGCCGCACAATCCGAATAAGCACATTGGATGTTTAAAAAACGCAAACGAATTTGTTTACCAAGTTTTTGCTTATGTAGACAACATATCCGCTGACAAAGTTCACATTCAACTCACCTATATCGGACGATTTCCCCGTTGCGTTTGTCTCGTTTTGTTGTGCCTGCTACGCTCCCCCGGACGAACCAAAACTGAACGGTCTCGATCCCGCAGTTGGGCCGCCCACCTACGGCATTGACGCGGCAGTTGATTGTTTCAATCCCTCGGCCACCACAGCTGTTCGTTCGAGGGTTTCTCTCCAAGAGACCGCCGGCCTTTTTCCAGCTCTTGGTTCCGGATTCTGGAGCATTTTCTTCACAGTGTCCTCCCCTTGGCGAAGCTGCTGCTCGAGCAGTTCCCACACTTGAATTGGCCCACAGGTGACGGGCATATTGCCGGCGCGTTTGCTTCGATGCTTCCAGCCGCCAGCTTCAACGCACGCCAACAAGGCCAAAGCATCCTGAGCACGGGACATTATGCTAAGTTGAATACTTTTCACCTAACGTTAATAGAATTCGATTCAAAATACTCCGAATGAACTTCAATGAGCACCTCACTTCGGCACTGAATTTCGCCAACGTTAGCAGCACGACACCGTTGTTGTTTTCGAACGGTTAGGTAATCAAATGAAGCTGAACATTGGCAGTCCCGTTACTCAGCTTGGGTGAAGAGTGTGTGATTATCACCGCCAGTGTGCTTCCGTTACACTTCGTATGAAAGATTGTAAACAAACGGCAGAGTAAGAGGCGTAAAAAATATACGTCTCAAGCGGAATCCAAGGCAATGCATCCCTGGATTGAAAAGACTGGCAAAAAGGTGGGTTGAATGCGAGTCAAATACTTCGACACCGGACTTCAACAGGAAGCACGGTGTGGCTACTGCACACGACTTGGTCGCCGAGATGAATTGGTCTGGACCAGGGGAGTCACTGGGCAACCCTATCGCCTTGTTACTAGCGCTGGACAATATGCAACATATCACGGGCCTTATTCAGAATAAGGCCCGTTTGACGTTTGTTTCTACCGGGTGCCGAGTGGCAGCATTGTTTACAAGCAATGAATCTTTTTGACGTGTGATGTTAGAGATGCTATGGCACAAGCAAAATGGCTGCCCGCCGGTCCCCCGGTCTGGACCGAGCTAAGGGCGGCGTAACATACTTTCCACGAATCAATCAATTGCAGAAATCAATTCCATTCCATTGGATCAACAATTAATATAGAGAAATAAATCAATCACAATAAACAAAACTGAGCGAGATCTACGGATACCCCAAAAGTAGCATATAGCTGCCTCACTCATCCGCACTGCACCGTTTTGTTTTTTTTTTCTTTGTGGTGTCTGTTTTCAGACGGCTAAGACCGATCACGGTCCATCTCGCCCCGTTTTGTTTTGCCGGCATAGGAATATCGATGTGTGAGTAAGTTCTCTCGACCACGTGCTTGGCTTGCGTATTCGATCTGTGTTCATTCGTATGGTGCCGTTGTGAAGCAACGGTTTGTTTACATTAATGAATGCATTTATCGAAGCGCTTGCGTGCAAGTTGAAGGAAAAGACACAGAAAGAATTTATTTCTTCGATTTATATATTCCGAATGCTGAAGAATAAGAGGTTGGCCCACAATTGATACGTTGCGGACGCGTTTGCGTGAATTTGACAGTTTTCCCATACACTCAGGCAAATAATCTTAAGAATTTCATATGGTTGAACTTATGAACGATGCTAGCAGATGTATGATCTGCTGCCATTAATTGAGATTTTTAAGCAAGGCAAGTCAAGACTAAACCACACAATCCCGTTTCATGGACACAAGTAAAACTTATCTTCGTACCTAAATAGGAAAGCGAGACAAGGCGCATCCTTAAATCATACCGAACCCATTAGTCTTTCATCGGTCCTATTAAAGACTTCGCTGGAAAAAGTGTTGAATGATTATATCAATTCAAATTACATGAACAAGCGTCCACTATCTGAGGTTCCAGTTCGCTTACCAGTCTGGTAAGTCGACTGAGCCACGGTACTGCATAGTTGTGGTTTCAAAGGGGGAAAAAGCTCTATCGGTAAAAGAGAAGATCGCTTGCTCTTTCTTGAGATGTACGGAAGGAGCTTTTCGACAACGCTTCCCTATTCATCTATGCGCTCGTGCCATGAAGAAAAGGAACTATGGCATGAACATAATTAACTGGGTTCATACCAAAACGCTCGCAAAAAGAGAAACCACTTCAGAGCTGGGAAGTTCGTTCTATTAAAATAACGAAAGGTTGTCCTCGAGAAGCGAGTCACCTCTCACCACTTCCTGCGTGGTCCTTGGTTGTAGAGCGAGCTTCTAAGCAGCTTAGATGAAAAAAGCGTTTTCTGAGGTTGTAGGTTTTGCAGACGATAAAGTCATTATAGCCAGGAAAAGTCGACGTAACGTCATTTCCAGAAAGAATGCAATTGGCGCCAAATTTACCCCAGTCTTGGTGTAGCAAGGAGGACGCTTAGCATTAACCGAGCAAAGTAGAACTGCACGCTGTCAGTAGGAAAAGGTGCCAGTCTAAAAAGCGTTTCAGCTAGGAGGATTAAAGATCCACCATCGATGAACAGGTTCGATCTGAGGAGTGATACTGGATGCACAAGCTGAACTGGAATGCTCAGCTTGAGTGTATGATCGGTGAGGCAACCAGTGCTTTCTGGATTTGGCAGAAAATGGGGTCTAAGACCAAAAATGATAATGTGAATTTATAATAATAATCCATAATACGTCCAAAAGTATCGTATGCTTCTCTTGTGTGGTGGCCAAAAACAAAAGAGGCTACTGCACGAGAAAATGGGCCAGATGATGTATGAACTTAAAGAGACTGGATGAAACCTCGTGAAGACTCACGCTAAGGACATCCCTTGCAAGATATGTGAAACGTCACGAATAGATTGGGAAGTCGGAGGTCCTGTAACTGTTCTCGTGGCTCACGATAAAATTCTTCACAGATGGCACAAAAATTCGGAACAGCGCCGGAGCAGGAATCTTCGGCCCTGCCGGTAGAAATCTCTGGTGGCAGTGGGAAATTATCCATCGGGCCAAGCAGGAGAGTCTTTTGCCTATAATAAAAATGTTTGTAACGTTTGTCTGAAGAGAAAAATATAGATATGCAAATATTTGTGTTTTTGCAGACAGCCGGCACCAAAGCGTTAAGTAATTATAAATGTGCAGCATCCAAACTTGTCACGGGAATGCATTCTTTCATTGCAAAAGGTGTGCCAAAGGGCACCGGTAAATTATTCTGGGTTCGGGACACTGTGGCATTGAAGGCAACGAATGAGCTTGCTAAACAAAGTTCAAATGCACATTTATTGTTGGAACTCATTCTGCGTTATGTACTGTGGCATAAATGGAATAAAAATTTTGGAAAAACAAAGTGATGATGACCGGTGGTTTAATTAAAAGTGTTCTCAAGCGAAAAAAGTTTATAATTAAAATGTTTACGATAGTTAAAAGCTTTGAACTCAATAAAGTTCGCTTTGGCCGCCTATACTGACGCAGTAACCGGACACGCGGTAGATATCATTTGAAAACGATGGCAGGTTCAGATATCTGCCGTTTCCTGCAACTGTGGAACGTGGCTTACGAACATCGCTTTGCAGTTGTGATACCGTACAAGAAACGAACTTAAATAACTTTACCAGTGGCTATATACGCCTGAGGGTGGACTGCAATCTGGGAAGGTGGTAGGTTATAAACTCTTTGCTGACTGGGGGGGGCGACCATTGCGACTGGTCACTTGACAAATAATTGTTTTAAGATGCAATTTGGCATGGCTAAGCAGGGTAAACCACACAAAGAAGTTCAACTCGGTGGACGGTGGTTCCCACGCGTATGAACGATGCCTGTGGAATTTCATAAGGCTGACTTGTAAATGGTTTGTTTCACACGGCGTTGTTCTTGTACGCGTAGCTTTCTGACTGGTGTTAATATATCTAGTGAGCAAGTCACTGGACCCATAACATCAACGTTCAAAGGTTCGAATACAGGTTGCTCCATAA
>JASCZW010010033.1:0-38915 GCA_034211315.2 Aedes japonicus | reverse complement strand
TAAGGTGTGTCTAATTCGAATTGAGCATAGACTATTGCGCATATTTCGAATATACATTAACAAAATAGTATTCTGTTTAACCTAAAATGTCGTTTCTGTAACATGGAACGTGAAACCTCGGAACATCTGCTTTGCACGTTGCGGGATGCTGTTGATACAAGAGAAGCAGACTTAAAATTTCTGTACAGTGGCTAGCGCGTACCTGCGAGAAATTTGGACGTGCAATTCTATAGAAGGTGGTAGGTTTTATAAACTCCATCTTGCCTGACTGGGGAGACGCGTCTTAGGCTGGTCACTTGACAAAATGGTGACTGCAGCTACAAGACAAGCGAATTAGTACAGTAAACGAGGGGTATATCAGCGAAAGTTCAACTCAGTGGACGCCGTGATTCTACGCCCCAACGAAAAAAAACCACAAATGTCCGACTTTATGTGAACTTTAGAGGGAAAATACAAAAAAAAATTAATCATCTCGATTTCGAAGAAATTTGCGGACTTTTCCCGGAATACGTTTCATCAACCGGCGCACATTATTCTCATCCATCGTTTTGGCAATCTTATTCCACTTGGTTCTCAATTCATTGATGCTTTTGACGACACTGCCATTCACCTTCAGCTTCCTCTTCATAATAGCCCAAAATCTCTCTATCGGTCTGAGCTGGGGACAGTTTGGTGGGTTGAGTTCTTTCGGTATAAACTGAATCCCGTTGGTTTCATACCACTGTAGCACTGTTTTACTGTAATGACAGCTTGCAAGATCTGGCCAAAACATGACAGGTTCATTGTGGGATCTGATGAATGGCAATATTCGCTTTTGGAGACATTCCGTTCTGTACAGCTCTGAATTAAATGTCTTATCAGTGATGAAAACCTTGGTCTTCCTACCGCAGCTACAGATGCCTTGCCAAATCATGTATTTACGTGCAAATTTATCTGCAAACACAAACTTGAATTTGGCAGGAACATCTCCCCGAGCCGTAGCCAAGTAAAATTTTTGTCCCGGTAGCTGTTTGAAATCGGCCTTTACATAGGTTTCATCATCCATGAGGAGACAGCCATTGAATTTTGTCAACACCTGATCATACAGTTTTCTGGCACGGATTCTGGCCACATTGTTCTGCTTTTGATCCCTATTTGGTTGTCTACAGGCACGGTATGACTTGAAGCCTTCCCGGAGACGAATCCGTTGCACGGTACTGCGTGCGGCGCGAAACTTTTTGGCCAAATCGCGGTCTGAGATGTTGGGGTTTGCCTTAATGTTCTTGATGACTTTGTTCCGCAGTTGACGGTTGACAGTATCCGCCCGACACTTGCTTTGAGGCTTGCGATCCGTCTACAAAGTTTCTCTGTACTTTTTCAAAGCTCGGCACACGGTATATCGGGAAAACTCAACACTTTAGCAAGTTTTGGCCCAGACCACGAAGGGTTTTCCAAATGATTGCGCACAATTATTTTTCTTCTTTCTTCTTCCATTTTGTATTTCTCTGAAACACGTTCGAACTGCACCGCGAAAAAAACTTCTGATGTTGTTATTGTTATAGGGAACACATAAGATGTCATAGTTTACAAATCCGACCACTAGGGTCGCTGTAAGAATCTAAAATATTTGTTCCAATTCTAAATGGGCCACACCCTGTACCTCTTGCGCTGAACTAGCTGGCTTGACGTGTCGCAAGGGCTCTGAAGGGATTCTTTGTCATGACCCGAAGCTAAGAGTTAATTATAATCACACTAATAAGTTTTTCGACTGTATTTAGGTACACACATAATATTAAGATATATCAAGCTGAACATAGCGTTAGGTCCTAAGTAACATTGGAAGACTCTTTTCGTCTACTTACTCTCTGCGTTCCTGCAGCTATGTAAAATCACGTAAAGCATTTTTCAACACACAGTACGGTAATATACAGTGTAATTAAGGGTCCAATACATAAAAACAACAGCAAATCATTTAATAGACAATCTATTAGCGAAAAAGAAAGTCGATAAAGAGAATCTCTCAATGTTACTTTAAGGACCTAATGCATTGTTCAGCTTGATATATATTTTTTAACGGTTTATAGTTTCAGATTATCCATGGAATTGCGAAGTATTCTGTAATAGTTTAAGATTGTTTTTCCCTCTTGGCTATGTACACTTTCAGGTTCATGATGAATGCGCGGGTCCAGTTGCAGGTGCGGCAGAAACACAATCTGTGGGCATGCAGACATTGCAAATGGATTTTTTATTATAACATCTCTTCTTTTGTTTGCTTTATTCAGCTTCGCCTATATGCATCTTTATAAGTTTTAGCGCATCTTGTTTAGATATTCCATTTGTTTCAAAAATGATCAACCCGTGGACTTCGATCACTCAAATTTCTTACTTTTAAATTTAACTTGAACGGCAAAAAACAAAATTTTACAAATCATGTCTATAAGAATAATCTGTTGATTCACATAAACAATAGAATATATTTCTGCTGAACTTTTATATTCTTTGCTTTTCAGGGATATTAAAATACTGATACATACTTAATTTTTTTTTTCAGAAACAAACCAGAGGATGTCAGCTATATATTTTAAATACATATATTATAATCTGTAACGAACATATCTTACATACATTCACTAGCAAAGGGTAAGATGGGAATACAGGGTGCCAGACGAAGTGTAGGCTGGATGAGGGATTCGTGGTTATTTGGCCCAAATCCTTCCTCGATGGAAATCGTCTGATCAAGATCAGCAAAGGGTTGAATGTCTTCCGAAAGTCATTAGTGAGTTTGCAAACCCTATTTTTAACAAACCACCAGACGGAAATCTTAGTGTGTATAGCATACTGTACATGTCTTGTAATTAGAGCGTTTTGTTGAAAAGAGATTCTCTATCCTTTCCGTGGGTTTCGTGTAAGGGCTTCTGTTTACGGGTCACACCCCCGTTTTTACCCCTCACAGAATAGAATAGTGAGGATTACAGATATGTTCAGTTTGATCTTGCCACTGGGAGTTTTCATCAATAAAAATTTGGAGTACTGTATTATCGGGCATGAAAGCTGATCAATTTTTGAATCTGTGTACGTAAAAATGAATTTCACTCTGTCTGAGCCTTACAATCTCGGAAACGACTGAATCGATCGGCGTTAAAAATTATATGCAAGGGATTTCGGAGCCGAGAAAAGTTTTCATGATGGTCCAAGAACCCTCTCCTCTCTGGAAAGGGGAGAGGGTTTTCTTTACAAATGAAACACAAATTTCTGCATTGCCGAGAACCAATCAAGCAAATGGGACAGAACTTGACATTTGAAGATTTTTCGATGCAAGACATGTTTCTATGGTGGTTCAAAATCCCTCTCCCTATAATATACAATATTTAACCGAACATGACAATTATCCAGGCAACTACACCAAAAAAAGTGTATTTCTCGGGAAAGTAGCATGTTGTGATAGAAGCTTGAACCCCTTCTTAGTCAACAAAGGAGGATGTATGAGCTTCTCGCAGTTCTATATTATGCACAAGAAGTTAATCCAAGATAATGCAAGTGAAAAAAAATAAACGTTCAAATTGAAAGCATATGGCGTAGTTCTTCAATAAAATGCTTCTACACAGATATAGAAAACCATGATAGGAACCACCGATCACCGAACAAAAATAAAAGGTAAAACAAAATAAAAAAATAAAACTATTAATTCGAACTAACAATTAGCTGAATAGCACTTCAGTTAAATTAATTTAGCATCTAAAAAAGTATAGATCCGCTTAGTAATAAGCAGCCAGTAATAAACGACAAGTAACTAACTGGAAATACCAAGAAATAAAATAGATAACCGTATAATTGTTAGATAGTTTTTCTAGCTCCTGCTTGAATCTTAAATCGAAGTTATTTTAACATTATTTATAGCACCAGGATCAAAGATTGGTTTCTTAATCTGTTAAACTGTTATATAAATATGACAAAAGTTGAGTTGAGGCAAGTGCATAGATTTTATTTAATGCGACCCACACTCAACATATTGAAGATGTATGTTTACTAACATGCAAGCTGGAGAAATAAAACTCAACTCTCATACATACCGTACTCAAAATTTCTATAAATATTAGAAAATTCTTACTCACTTGTTGAGTGAGAACAATCTTCGCAATTTAAGTTCTAATCAAATTCAGACTACTCTCCAGTGACCTTGTTTATCACATACACTCAACGAACAGTAGAAATTCTTTCTCGATATTCCTTCAGTTCTTATTCTAAACATGGGTTCAGCATACATTCAAACGTGGGTGCATAGTACATATATTCAGATTTTCTCAACCTACCACACGATGAAAACGACGGCTGAAGTACACTTTTGGTATTTATCGTTCTTATTGTCTGAATCTCTGCCGTCGTCTCCTGTTACGATTCAGAACGGTGCTGTGAAGTATGTCTGACTTACTTACTTTTCCACCCCGAAAGGCCGAGGCGCAACAGGTGGAGCTGTATCAAATTTTATTCCCTTTTTATTATGCTACCGTTTCACCATATCTCTTCATTCACGATACTTACACAGAGACCAACATCATCATCAACAACAGCAGCAACAACAGCAACAACAACAACAGTTGAAGCAGAAGTAGCAGCGACAGCGTGGTCATGAAATCGCAATAAATCTGTAAGAGAAAAGGCTTCGAGCAGAACTCAGTAAAAGACGGTTTACAACCTATCTGTGGTGTGTGAACAATGAACAAGGCAAGAAAAATGAACTCAAAACGGCAATTTGTACTAAGATGGCGATTAAGGACGGTTTACTAAACGATGGTTATAAAATTGTTGCTCTTTTGTATGCCATATGAAAGATATGCATGCAAAGTGGGGATCGAAGTGTGCCTTGTTCGACGACGACAGCAAATATTTTTTCTCCCGTCAAAACATAAAATTCACATCCGATTTTTTGTGTTTTGGGTTGTTTTACTTTACTTTTTGTGAAAATATTTCGATTGCCAAGTTCACGTTAGCGTTGAATGGTCAAAACGTTCCATCTTCGGGGAAATAAAAAGTGCGTGAAAATAATCCGGATCCTATGCGAATGTCATCTGCACAGGGAAAAGTAGCTTTCGTCGTCCAGAATGAAATTCTTTCTACCGTACACAGAAAAAAATAATTAATTTTAACAAGCGCGTAAAATTTCCCCTCGTGTAATTCCAAGCCAAAGGAGCGTAAACAACGATATTGCTTGCAATCTTTCATACAATAGGATTGGTTTAGGTGTTATCTGGATTAAATTTACGTTAAATATCCCATTATTTTCTGCCAAATCTAGCATTCCCTTTATGTGCATTAGATAACGCAGAAAATTCAGTGTTTCTTTTTATCTGTGTAGTTATTGCCGATTCAGCCAACGACACTCGAATTACACAGTTTTGATTGGTTCGTCCGTGTACTCTGGGGATCTGATTTTCTTTCGGCATACTATTTTCTCCTTTTTGCAAAGTCTTACTGATGTACGATGTACATGTTTCATCACATTTTTTGGGCAACTTAGCCCCTTTTTTTTAAACCACTGCATCTTCTCAGCTGCTATGAAGATCCGCTTCATAATTGCCCAATAGCGTTCAATGGGCCGAAGCTGAGGGCAATTTGGCGGATTGATGTCTTTCGAAATCTATACCACAGCCATTCAAGGTTCAGTCTCAGCGTGTGTAAAATTCCATAACCGTTGATTCAAAAGAAATAACCGAATAAAAATAAGCAACAAGCAAATATGTCAGTTCTGTTGCCACTATATGGCATCCCATTGCACATCAAAACAACGTGTTAATATCGAGTGGCGCGTGGCGAATGTATATTTTGAAATGCTATCAGATGCCGAAACTTCGCCACATCAGTGGGCACCTCGACTGAGTGAACTACGCGGCGTTAGTGAACAAGCGATGCCTAACGCTAGCGCTTGCTAGCGATTTGAAAATTTATACAAAGTCATCAATTGATTTTTGTTCTTGCTTAAACATCTGTCTGTGTCTATACCCTTTGCTGTGAGCCAATTGAGAGTTGTTTTGGTGAACAGTGGAGGGGCACTATGCTTCTGATATAAATGTAGCAACCTCTTCTGCAGACACTCAAATCGATAGATTTCCGCATGGATTGTCCCGGTAGTGTCAAAACTTGTAGACTTCATACCGCAGGCAAGGAACATATGCCATACCAGCACTTTTCGATAAAAATTCTACAATTGAATCGACCTGTCTGCATCGCTTTTAAATCCTCTTTGACATAGCGCTCGGCGTCCATCAAAATACATGCATCCGGTCGTTGCAAATCTTGCTAATATAATTTCTGGGCCCTCGTTGCTATGCGTTGCTTCTGTTCTACACTTCGTTTTGCGATGTTCTGCTTCATGTTGTTAGTTTTCTTGATACGTTGAATCATTCCGGCAAAATACAATGGGAAAGGCATGGGCCCGGAAACTGTACACCCAGATACTGACGAAACCTCATTTTCTCATCATGGAGACTTACGTCAAGGTGGACTTCCGGCAGCTTCCCGGGCTACTGTTCTTCACAGCCCAGCACACATTTGATGTTTCGGAGGAAGTAAGGAAGCAAAAACTGTCAAAGTTTGCCTGGAAATATAATTTGGCAAACGATCTGCGCATGTGAATGCGTCGTTGGTGACTACCGGGGTTGTAAACGGGGAGATCTACCTCAAGGTGTGTCTACAGAAGCGTCTACTTCCTCTATTGGCGCAACACGAAGACCCTACGATCTTTTGGCCGGATCTAGCTTCGTGCTACTATTTAAATATGGTGATACATGGTACGAAGCCAACGGGGTCATTTTCGTACCCTAGGACATAAACCCCCATAACGCACCGGAGCTAAAACTCATCGAAAAATACTGGGGTATTATGAAGCAGACACTACAAATGCATCCCAAGGAGGTCAAATCTGAGATAGACATGAAAAAAAATGTGGGTTTCCGTACAGAAGAAGCTGCAGCCAGATGTTGGGCTGCAAAATGATGAGACGACAACTATGATGGAGCGTGCGTCCCCACAACATAGCTCTAGTCCACACAAGTTCCTACCTCATGCTTCCACGGGTCAACAGATGACAAAGACCACCAGCTAAGGGTTGCGTACTTAGCTGGTAAGGCAGCCTGGGCACTGTTGTCCTTCTGACATCAGCTAGATTGAGGAGGTGCGTGCCGAGCGTTTGTCCACCAGCGGCTGAGTAAGAAACGCTGTATCTCGTCAGCTATACCTTAGGAGGCAGTTCCAACAACGCATTGTAGGCAGCTCGACCCCGGTAAGCCTGCATGCTGAAATCTTACGCTACCACGAAAAATGTAAGTATTCTTTATACGGTATATAGTTTTGGATCATCCATGGAATTCCCGAGTATCGTATGATTTTTTTTTTCAATGTAAGTCCATCTACAATTGCAGCAGGACTACAACCGAAAGACATGCAGACAGTACACATGTTATGCTCATTTTATATTATAGCATCCCTTCACAATATTTTTTATGCTATTTTCAGCTTCGCATTTATCCCTCGTCGTAAGTTTGGTCCATTTATTTACAATGGGGGATTTAGCGAGATAAGGCGCTATAACCTTGGCAATTATTGCCAGGCTTTTGGTTCAAATGCCAAAAGTTCATCCACAGGCAAAAGGAGCATAAACTAATCTTTCTAGCATCTATGCTCTCAACGATAAAGTACAAATTATCTCTACATGAAGCGTTTGGTACGAGAGGTCCACGCTTTCTTCCTTCCCTTGTTTCAAAGTAGTAGAGCGTTTTTAGATCTTTCTGGAATCGCTCTATTTCGTGGAATCATCTCTGCGGCACATACTACGCAGTTAGCCTGGCAGATGACTAGAAAAATGATGTATTCAAGAAACCATCATTTTCCAGGATGCCTTCAAGAATTGGCTGCGTTAGTCCCTAGGTTACTAGGTTATTTTCTACAGCGTTTTTTCCGTTGTGCAATTTAATGTGAGAAATCCTTTAGCATGTCAAAATATCATGCCGATGTTCGCCACTCGCTACCTGATGTTGACACAATATTATAACGTGCAATGAGATGTTACCTATTGGTAACAAAACTGAAGGATTTGCTAGTTGCTAGTAGCTTATTGTTATTTGTCGATTTCTTTAAACAAATCATGGCAGTTATGGAATTTTATGCCGCTGAGATTCAAGCTTTAATGGCTGTGCCTTTACAATGATATGCAAAACACCGAAATACCGGTAAGAGTCCTACATTCAATTTCTTGAGCAAAAACTTAAAGCTTTCGATTAAATTATACAGTGATCAGCTATCATAGCCGTACAATCATGTTATCTAAATAAATTTAATTTGTCCATAATATATCTAATGTAAGCCAACTCCGATGTTTTAGTTGCGTGTGCATGGCTTAGCTTAAAGTTTACTGTTTACATCGTGATAGAATACGTTCTTCTATTAAGTTGACTGGACCGTCAATAATTCCTGCCTTAAACAGCTTAATTGTGTTTTGTTTAAATTCTGTTAAATGAATTGTTTAAATTTTGTATAATATTGGCCGTCAAAAAATAATCTACAGATTTAATAAAGGGTGTTCCGATCAAAATTTGGTCAAACAGTAATGTGTGTGAGTCGATGAAAGTTTTCATTAACAGGTAAAATTCTTTTTCTTTTTCAAGTTCAGTTAATACAGATTACAGGAGAAATATTTAGCTAAATTTCCTTTTTACCGAATGAAAACGGCCGGCTTTCGTTTTAGACCTGCCGTAAGCTTTTGTACAGTCTTCTTGTCCACTTCATTCGCCGCAGAACGCCAGTGTGCCTTGAACTATTTCTCGCTCACAACAAACTGACTCTTCGCAAACTGACAGTTTAATGTGCTTGCCACCTTTCCCCGTTCGGTTGCCGTCTAAAATTCCTATCCAGGAAGCTGTCTAAAGCTTATCTACCTTGACGTAAGTTTCATCGTCCTGTACCACGCAACCAAACTTCGTCAACATCGTCGTGTACAACTTTCGTGATCATGTTTTGTCCAACTTGTTTTGTTTATCATCGCAATTTGGAGTCACCACTTTCTTGTAAGCTGACAGTCCAGCTCGTGTTTTAGCTCTATCCACGGTTGAAGGCGCTACTCCCAGTTTCTTTGCGACATCTTGGACGAAGAGGTTGGGGTTCCGCTCGAAACAGCGGGCAACCCTTTTTGTCGTCGCTGTGGCCTCCGGCTTTCGATTTTCCCCGATCCAGTTTTCCTGGCTGTCAACAATCGTTCACCGAACACTTTTAATACGTTGGTAACACTTGATGTAACCACATTCAACAATTTCGCTAACTTGGTGTGAGAGTTTTTTTTTAATGCACGATGAAAGGAAATGCGTCAAGTTTAAGTCGACCAAATTTTGATCGGAACACCCTTTAGATTAACTTCTATGAGTTTTATGAATGTTATTTCAAATTTCAACGTAATAATCATACGGTTGCATTAAAAAAAGAGAATGATTTGACTTATATGTCGATGAGGTTTTCTTCTTCATATGCATATGTTATTTTAAAATTTCGTTCTGTTCCAGAAAAGGAGTAATTCCATGACCTCGTCTGTCAACAATCCGGTCCAATGGGTATCGCGCATCATAAAACAAAAAAATCAATTTGCAAGGTCAGAAAAGGAAGATCGCAAATTTTAGAGAGGAACAAACAAGCTTAGGGTATGAATCAAAATAATCTACCTTCTATTTTTTTGTGAACACCACATGAAGAAAATTTTCATTTGACTAAACTGAAGAAAAAAAATTCTCATTGCATTGCGTAAGCCCAGCAACTGCCGTATGAGTGTGTGAGTTGAGGATATTTTCCAGTTTGCTACTGAAGCATGGCAAAAACAGTACAATTTTTTGTAGGGCGCTTCTGCTCTAAGAGCCTGTTTTCGTCTGTCCATGGCCATTCCTAGAACATTGATATGATTTTGGTTGGGTTGAAAGATTTTTTTTTACCCCTCCAGATCTTGTGGAACGATTTTTTCATCGGCGGCAGAGCCAATATCTTGCTTAGATGTTACTTACCAACAACGTTGCTGAGTGCCGAACTGGGAACGATAGCGTGGGGAAAAAATCGTCCGAGGATTCCGGCACCATCAGGAACTGCCTGCAAGATATGTGCATGGATGGACGAACCGTTGCCTCACTATACGTTGTCTTGTCCTGATGGAGGGTTTATGTGCAGAAATGTTTTCCATGAACGCTTTTTCTACCACAGTCTTCTCCGTACTCGCAAACGCTGTTGGATGTCCCGCTCGGCTCGGATGGGCTTGGTTGGTTGGTTCTTTTGCAATGCTGACGCGGTGTTTGCCCCAAATCCCCACCTTCCAGCACTACTGACGACGTTAGCAGAGGACATAGTCTCCTACGCGAACCGCTCTGCTACATCATCTGCCCCCTTCTCGTTGTCGTCGTCGTCATCGTTGATGGTTCTAGGGTTTGGTTGATTCGCTTTTTGCTTAAAAAAATGTGTGCCCAACCTTGTCGTCTCTGGCAAAATTTGCTCCTTCGTCGTACGTTTACGTAAAAGTTTCCAAAATCCTCATCCCTTATTTCCAGTTGGCAGCTCAGGCAGTTCTGTCAGTCCACCTAGCCAAGTCAGCGAACGTCAACGATGCAGCACAGGCACACCGCGTACTTCATTTGGCTCATTGGGCGGTAGACGCTGAATGAGGGTGAAGGTTTGGTGCCTTTTATATTTATATATCAATCTATTTCTTTCCGCCCCGTTGTGATCCAAAGAGAGTGTGAGTTGCCAAGAGGGAAAAATACAGTTGGCTACGGTATAGACAGTTAAGTACGACAAATTCCATAAATTGATAAACATTGTTAATGAAGCTTTGTTTCTGTGTTTGTTTGCTAACAAGTTTCAACGATGACATGTTACAAAATTTTGTAGGCATAAGTCTTTTAAATTTAAGAAACAAACAAGGCTCACTGTATCAAGGCGATCAACGAATCTGGGTTTCCAAAAAAAGGCGGATATGCCAAGCGGATATGCCAAGCGGATACACTTTTTCCAGCATATCGCCATTCCGCACCGTGCTCCAAAACCGAAACCCTATTCCTTCCTTCGCAAATGTCCTTTCCCATTCCAAACAGTACCCTACGCGGCTGCCGAAGAAAAAGTTTGAACCCATCCTGTACATTCTCCCGATATGGAAGCTTTTGATGCTATAAACACTACGAACGAACGTCCCTGCTTTTCAACTTCAACTCCAGATTATATTTTTCCTCGGTCATCCCTCCAAAGAGTGGTAGAGAGAGACACACAGAGAATGCAGTGCACATCAATCCGAGGGGATGGGGGAAGTGGACGGCACCGTCACAAGTCTAGCATTCGGCGGGGATTACCCTTGGTTCTAATGTGAAGCTCGGTGTGTAGAGTCCTTCCATTCCGAAAACCACCCATCCTCCCACACGTACACGTGCAGCTATTCCCTATGATGAGGAAGCAGAAGGTTCAAGAGAGTGGGATGCAGGAAAGAAATAAAATGCGGTGATCGACCAGAGGCAGAAAAAAAACGGGGAACCGAGAGGGCGAAAAAAATGAAAATGGAAAAATGAGAAACCTTCGAAACTCTGTGTATACATACACACAAAATCCCCCAGCTAAGGGAAGAAGGAGGATGGGTTCTGACGAAAGGGAGAGACACACACAGAACCAAGACCATAATCCGCTACTCCTCTGCTTGGATGAGTCCTTTTTTCGGGGATATCCTGTTTAGCAGCGGCACAAAAAAATGTATTTAAGGAACGTCGAAACTCTTGGAATGGGACACAGCAGTGGACAAAATGCCAAGCCCAAAACCACTGCTGGTTGGAATGAATGTATCCTTGACTGTATGCCCGGTTCATATTAGTGCTGATGCACTGGCGCTGTTTGCATCTGGTAGATGCACCTTTTACTAGCAGAAGGTTTATCAAATCTCCGGAATCAGCAGTAATGCACATCATTAACATTAACAACTTTGAGTTCAGTGAAAGTGCTGTGCGTTTAGTAAATTGATGATTTACAAAGTATAGAGTACAATTTGCTATATACACTTAAAGCAATGTACACGGTGTACACTATATACACTTAAAGCAATATACACCGTGTCCAATATATTCTCATATACAATAAAACTCTATTTATTTCAAATTGATAATCCAGATTTTATTGATAAGTTTACCCATTATATTGCAATATAACAACAGCATATGTTTTGGAACAACACCGCCTTTAACCTTCTTGACCAGCTCCAGACGTTTTTCGAAACCGTCACAGGCGGCACGGACGACTTCCAGCGGCAGTTCGTCCCAAATTCATTTGATTACGGTTTTGAGTTGGTTCATATTAGACGCCCTGTGGTCATTTACCTTCGCCAGCATGTATGACCATACGAAATAATCCAAGGGATTCAGATCTGGTGAACTGGGAGGCCATTCATTCTTGTCTAAAAAGTCGGCCCTGAACGAGATTTGCAGTATGCGATGGTGCTCCGTCCTGCTGAAACACAGTGATCATTTCCAAACACCTCTTGTACATATGGCCTGACAACTTTCTCCAAAACTTCCGTTTTATAATATGTGGCATTCACTTTAACGCCTTTTTCGATGAAAACCAGTGGTAATTTGTCTCGCTTGCAAATTCCTCCCCAAATCATCACTGACGCAGCACTTTGGAACCGTGGAATATCCTATCACTCTCTGTTCTCGAACAGTTCTCGAAGAGAGAGCCCACAATTTGTCGTTCTGGACATTGTGGGATTGTTGCAAGACGAATAACTTTTCGTCGGAAAAGCTAAATTCTTCCCCACCGTGCCGCGATAAATGCAAACTTGCTCTTTCGAGTCGTTTCTGCTTGGAAGGTTCCAAAACTCCGTGAACCTTACGTTTCTTGAAAGCTTGGAATCCGAGGTCATTTTGCAGTATATTGTGCATTGACGATCTCGAAACATTCAGATCTGCGGCCATTTTACGTACAGAGTGCTGTGGTTTTCGTCTAATCCGTTCCCTGACCACTTTAACAACTCGTGTAGTCCGCACCGTACGAGTACGACCGGATCACTTCCGGTCATCCAACGAGCAGGTGTCACGGTACCTTCGGATGGTTCGGTACACAAAATCCCGCTTTACTCCGAGGTTTTTCAAATTTCTGAAAATAGCGCCCTGGCGCTCACCTTTCAAAAACTTTTTTATCACCACAGCACGAAACTGCATCATCGCTGGTAAAAGATAAACACCTAATGAAAATAATCGAACATAACCTAAAAGCGTTTGTATAAACAAAGAGCAAAACAACACCAACACATACATGCAGCATGTTGAGTAGTTGCACGACACCAATGCAAGGAAAAAGTGTATGAGAATATATTGGACACGGTATACACGTTTCCATAATGTGAATTGCACCTTGATTCGCCCTCCTGTTTGAAATAAGTGTAATTCTAGCTCAAAACACTTTAAATTTATTTGTAGTGCAGTATATTTGGTTATTAATCAATTGTGCCCAGATAAAATGATATTGTTATCAAATTCAAATGGTGTTGCTTTGAATTATGAGATCCTCAGAGCTATTTATCTAAATGGCATACTTTACAGGGTGTCCGAATAATATCCGTACAAAAAAATGGTGTTAAAACTAAAGGGTGATACGGTCAAAATTTGGTCAAGGGAAAACGCGTGTAAATCGGTGAAATCGTTTATTTAAAAAATCAAATTAAATTTCTTTTTCAAGTTCAATTAGTATAAAATTCAGGAAAAATATTCAGTTAGGCTTCCGCTTTTCCAAATCCGCTTGACCCCTGCCATCAGATTTTGTACAGCCACCTTGTCCACCTTCTTCGCCGCAGAAAGCCAATTTGCCTTGAACTGCTGCTCGTCCTTAGCAGTTTTTTTGGTCTTCTTTAGGTTCCGCTTGACAATAGCCCAGTGTTTCTCAATTGGGCGGAGCTCTGGCGTGTTGGGAGGGTTCTTGTCCTTGGGAACCACCTGCACGTTGTTGGCGGCGTACCACTCCATGGCATTTTTACCGTAATGGCAAGATGCCAAATCCGGCCAAAACAGTACGGAACAACCGTGTTTCTTCAGGAAAGGCAGCAGACGTTTATTCAAACACTCTTTCACGTAAATTTCTTGGTTGACAGTCCCGGAAGCTATGGAAATGCTGCTTTTCAAGCCACAGGTACAGATGGCTTGCCAAACCAGATATTTCTTTGCGAACTTTGACAGTTTCGTGTGCTTGAAAATATCTGCTACCTTTCCCCTTCCTTTTGCCGTATAAAACTCCTGTCCCGGAAGCTGCTTGTAGTCGGCTTTGACGTAGGTTTCGTCGTCCATTACCACGCAGTCAAACTATGTCAGCATCGTCGTGTACAGCCTCCGGGATCGCGCTTTGGCCGTCGTATTTTGTTTATCATCGCGATTTGGAGTCACTACCTTCTTGTAAGTCGATAGTCCGGCTCGTTTTTGGCTCGATGCACGGCTGTAGACGATACACCCAGCTTATTTGCGGCATCTCGGAGAGATAGGTTAGGGTTTCGCTTGAAACTACCGGCAACTCTCTTTGTCGTCTCAGCGGCTTCCGGTTTTCGATTTCCCCCCGATCCAGACTTCCTGGCTGTCGACAAACGTTCCCCAAACACTTTAATTACATTTGTAACGGTTGATTTGGCAACTTTTAGCGATTTTGCCAACTTTGCGTGCGAGTAGCTCGGATTTTCGCGATGCGCGAGCAAAATTTTGATACGCTGCTCTTCTTGCTTGGACGGCATTTTGACAACTGAAGAGTGAATTCCAAAATCAAAATAGGAGCAACATTTTACACACACACACCACCTTCAAAATGAGGGGTGTTCAGGTTTTTTAAATGCAAAATTGAAAGAAATACGTCAAGTTGATATTGACCAAATTTTGACCGTATCGCCCTTTATCTCTTATTGCTGGATTAAATAATCAATATGTATTGTTTGTCATAGCAATATGTTTGCAAATTACAAGTTTTATTTGAATCCTAGAGGGAGCTGTTTAGTGGAATACCTGTAACTAGAAATTAGAAGTCGAGTTATTAGTACGAGACACTGAAGAAGTCTGCACATTGTAGACGAAATACGCATATCTGTCGAAGACAAGCAAAGGTAGTTGGAATGAAATGGAGAATACTAATTTTTATTCCAAGTTTTATTTGTTTATATCAAAATGACCGCCTCGTGCTGAGATGCACGCCTTCAAACGTTTCGGGAAGTTATCCACGATGGCCGCGATTATATTGAAAACAATCCAATCGAATCCAATTAAGTTTTGCACATGAAAACCACTGCAATAAACAAATAAGCCAAACGCAAGATTTGTGCATTTTACGAGGGTTTTTTCTAAGTACCCGTGTTTTGTTACTGATGGCATCACTGGCGCAAAATGTGTATTGCATCATTTAACGACATCTAAATGACAATAGCTGTTACAATCTTCTAATCTCAGGCAGATTTTTCGAGTAGTTTTGTTTTGATAGCTGCTGAAAGTTGTTTAGTTCGCTTTTTTTGACAACCATTTTTGGATGCGAAGACGTGTTTTCCTGTTATTTTTTTTTTTTTTTTACTTTTTTTTACTGGATGGAAAATTTGCATAAAGACTCCTGAAGAACTGAGGTTGTGGGGATGACGGTGCCAACTCCTCGACCCACTAAAAACTCACCCGTGTCTCCAGCCTTGATCCACGCCCCCCCTCGGAACCACTTTTTGGTATTACTTGGGGGAGAGAGCCATTGTGCATAAATTACTCACTTATGTCTAACTACATAGGATCTGTAGTAGTTAATTGGTCCCTCTGAACTGCCGCTGGACATTTCGCCATTTTTCCTGTTTGTTTACAGCGTTCCAGGTGTCCTGTTTTTAACACATTCTCTGGACACGATTATCCGAGGTCATTACCGTTTGTCATCACGGCCGTCATACCGTTCCTAGCGTCGTTGAAGCGAGGGAACACGAAGAACACGTGTTCTGCAGTTTTCTACGCTTCCGCGAATACGAGACACGTGAAAGACTTAGCGTGCCCGTACTTTTGCAGATACTGACTGAAGTAGCCGTGGCCTGACAGAATCTGTCTCAAGTGGAAGGGAAGTTCCCCATTTCACCGACTGACCCATCTAGATATTTCCGGAATTAGCCTGGGTCCACCGACCTTTGGTGGAATTATTCCACTACCTCTGCCACTTGACCATTGATATATGTGACTTTGCTGGTCTCGCGGATACCTCTTGTGCCCCCACTGTACGTCCTCTTTTAAGATGATCATTCCAGCTACAACACAAACCCCGTCGCGTGACACTATGCGGTATGCGCTGACCACTCTTAGATACAGTAGCCTGTTGGTACTTTCGAGCTTGCCGAGGCAGCTCTTAGTACTCCCATGCCGACCCACCTTATCTCATTATGGATTGGGTGACGCTGGCCAGGAGCCTACGCTTGCTACCCTGTACCGCTGAGCTATTCAACATCATGCGGGATATTGCCGATATGGCCATGAAGGCTTTCTTGCAGACGTGGCTGCTAAAGGACAGCTTGTGGTCGATCATAACCCCCAACTACCTCAGGGACCGTTCTAAGCTGATGGTGCAATCACCAGCACTAATCGTAGCTCTTTGCTCTGATTTCTTATTATTGACTACAGTGATCTCCGTTTTGTGGTGGGCTAGCTCCAATTTCCTGGAGCACATCCATACCTCGACAATATCGACAGAGTGCGAGGCCGTTAACTCCTCCTCCGCTATGGATTCTCTATAGACTATAGATGAGAGGATAATGACAACCGCGAAGCCGACAATCTTTACCCCGGAAACTTCAATCCCAACACTTCGTCATACATCGTGTTGCAGAGCACCGTGCCCAAGATTCAACCTTGCGGATCTCTTGCGGTGACTTGAACACGTTCTTGACCCGCCATAGCAGTACCCGATTCTGGAAGTAGTTGCCCAGAATCCTATATAGGAATCCAGGGACCCGGAGGCGTTGGACCGAGTTGACGATAGCCTCCCAACTGGCGCTATTGAACGCATTTCTCATGTCCAGGGTGACTACTGCACAGTAGCGGCCTCCCCGTTTCTTGCGTTGGATTGCCACCTCTGCCGTCTTGGTGACGGACCTGATGACGTCCACCGTTGACTTCCCTTTATGGAAGCCATACTGATTGTTGAACAAGCCATTTTTACTCTCTGTCTACTTCGATAATCTATTGAGAATAACCCTCTCCAACACCTTACCCGTCGTGTCCAACAAGCACATCGGACAGTATGAAGATGGATCCCCTGTTGGCTTCCCTGTCTTCGGTAGCAATACTAGCGTCTGTATTTTCAGGAAGACGCCCTCGTCCAAAAACCGTTGCATCACCACCCTGAACATTTTGGGAGCCAGTGAGATAGCCGTCTTGTTGGCCAGGTTTGGTATAGCGTCAGGTCCTGGCGCTATGATTGCCTTCAGCGACTTACCTATCATAATGAGGTTCATCGTTTGTAATAGTCACCTCCTCCCCTTCATCCGCGGTGCCGATGTTATTGTCATGGGATAACTCTGCATTTATGGGATACCAGAGACTATGCTTTTGGCGCGGAAAGAGTCCCCTAATAACCAGCTGCAGTAGCTCTGGTGATTGCTGGGTTTGAGCTATCGTGCCCTAGCTTTTGGCCATTACCACCCGATAGGTGTCACTCCATGGGTTCGCATTGGCTATTGAACACATCCCCTCAAAGCAGGCTCAGATTCTCCGGAGGTCAGCGATCGTATTTGTCTACCAATAAACCGGTGACCTCCCGCTCCTAGGTTTGACCTTTCTGGGCATGGTTGCGTCGCACACTCGTGTAAATAGTGCTACGACTTGATCACCGCAAGGGTCCTGGGTTACGCTCACCTCTGTTCCCACTCAAGCGCCTCTTACAATACTTCTTCCGGCGCTGCATAGGGCTGTGGATGATGCTATATCTAACCCACGATGTGGTCGCTATGAGTGTAGCCATCCTCCACTCTCAAGTGTGAGGACTTGTGAAGTTGAATATCGTTTATAAGGGCCATAAACCTTCGATGACTACCATCAGATATTGGTTTCATGAATTCATACCGGGCAGAACATCTGTTTTTGATGAAGAGTGTCGTGCGTGAGGTGACGACGGAGGAAATAATTAACAAATTCATAAATCAGAGAGATTGTAGACATCTCAATTGAACACATACAAAATCTCTATCACGAAACATTAGGTATGAGAAAGCTATCGGTGAGATGAGTGCCACGGTTGCTCACAGAGAAGCTTAAACGGAATAGCATGAAAACTTCAGAGCACTGTTTGGACATTTTCATGGATGGAACATGGAACATGGATCCATCACTATACACCTGAAATGCGATAATAGGCAAAACAATAGGCTTTACCTGGCGAACCTGCTTCAAATAAGGCGAAAACGGTTCCATCGACCGGAAAAGTCATGGGCACTGTTTTTTGGGATTCGCTAGGCATCATCTTTTCTTATTATTTAGAGAAGGAAAGGACAACCACGGGGCAGTACTATGCTGATTTATTGGACCGATTCGATGTTGAATTGATGAAAAAATGACCCCATTTGGGGAAGAAAAAAGTGCACTAATCAGCCTTACACATCTTTTGCCTTACACAGGTACTTAACATACAGCCCTCGTATTTGAATGAAGAACCGATTTAATATCGCAGTTCAACTAAACATTATTTTTCTAGAAGTTGAATTACTTGAGTTTAACGGGTAATAATGTTAATTCTAAATAGAGACGCAAGAACGTTTGGATCGAGATTTTTGATTATTTTTATTGTTCGTCTGAAAGTTAGGATTGATCGTACGAATCAACTGCAAGTTATGCTAGCCTGACAATACATATCAAGATTGAGGGACTATTGCGTTGCTGCATTTCAGGGTTTACCCTGCATTATCCGAGCGAGAGTATTGAACTGAGAGCTGAACATTCGGTAAATAAATTCTGAGACACATTAGTCAGGATTTCTATGGACCTTGACGCTGATGAGAATAGTATTTCTTTACGGATGTGAGAAGTGAACTACTCTAAGAGAACCTACCGAAACTTGGATTTTCAAGCGATCTGTGCTTAGGACTATGTTAAACGGTGTATTTGAAAACGGCTTATGGAGGAGCAGAGTGATTCACTAGCTGTTGCAAGTCTTCTTAAGTCGGAAAGGAAAAGTGAGTTGGACATTATGTAAGAATGCCGGAATTTGGTCGATATAAAACGCAGAAAGTGCAATGAGCTGGAAGGTTGGACCATGAAGGATACTCGAGAAACTAGAGATTAGCAGGCCTCGAAAAAATGTCTTGACGAAACGTTGTCGTAAAAGTTTAGTTTCTCCAGTTATCATGGGATTGACCAAAAAATTCTATATAAGAATCAACTTATCGATAACAAAACACGAAGATTTTCTAACCCAAATTAGAGTTCCTGCGGTTCCTTAGTTGAAATATCTTTTAATCATGGATCCTCAGATATGAACAAAATTTTACAAAAAATAAATAATGTGATTATTGATATCTGTGGAAAACGCAATTAACGCATTTGAATTTGCGTTGAATTTGGCGTTGATATTTAATTAAACTAAATATCATTGTCTCAAAATTTTGGATTATTTTTACAATGGATTATCCAGAATTGGATATAGAACGAAGATCATACCTTAAATAGCTCATTCATTAGGGGTGCGATTTACTAAGCCGGAAGGGGCGGGTTCGATTCGTTGTTCGGTCGAAAGAATCTTACGGCTTGGATTCTTTCTTACTTTCAAAAAAAAAACTTTCAAACAATAACTGTGGAAGTGCTTTTGGAATACTAAATTGAGATCAGGGAAAAGAAGAACATAATATGGGTGTCAAACCTAAGATTTCCGTTCCGAGTATTAGTACACGACACTGAAGAAGTCTGCACATTGTAGACGTTATACGCGTATCTGTCAAGATAAGCAATAAAGGTAGTTGGACTAAAATCTTTCTTCTCATTGTCTAGTTAACTGTAAAAGTGTAAATCCAAGTAAGAGAAGAATATTGGCTGGTTTACTCAAATCCAATATGTTGTAAGTCCCGATTGATTTTAATGGTGTAATAAGTTGCCTTGAATGTTTGTTCAGTATTTTTCAAAATCCATGTAACGTTAAAAAAAATACACTTTACCTGAATCGGAAACGAAATTTCATTTCACCGCAACGATCCCATTCCGGCATTACGCTCCGCTAGGTTTTCACTTCTATGCAAAAACGCACTTGAACATTATGCAAACACATGCTACCCCTAAAACATCCCCAAGGCACTGGCTGCTGGATGTGTGCACGTGGACCCATAATGGAAAGCTCGTCCCATGTATCGTCCTCTGTGTGTTCCTCCCATCAGCCAGCCACGATGATACTCTTATATCATAAGCCGACAAAACTTCTTCCTCCGGTTTTCGTCATCGGCGTCGTTGGTTTTTCGCGCTGGCTAGCCCAGGCACAAATCCATAATCCTGAAGTGAATGCAAAGCCCACCCGCACACACTCCCGAAGAACCAGGAATGGAACGGGCAAGTAGATTCGCCCTGCACTGGCTGCCGTGGTCCGCCACACATTTCGCACAAAAAGAAAACTCAATTCCAACCCATCATGCGTGCACGCTGAATATAGGCATGTGTGGATCTTTTGCGTCCTCGGGAAAATCAACAGCAACGTGGAGGTAAAATTCTGAACCACCAACGATACGTGGGATACGCGTCCTGCATCAAGGCGTATTCCTATACCCACACACACACACTCACAGACACATTCTCCAAGTTGAAACGCATCGGGGAAAAGATGATGAGATGGTCCCAAAAAGCCGACACCCCGTGGAATTTTCGATCCAGTCATGTGGTTGGTACCGTACATATCGGTTGAATTGGGATAGTTGAAGGCAAATTTTTATCGGAAATACAAATCAGAGTAGCATTTATCGAAATTGTATGGAAAAAGTTAAAGAGAAGAATTCGTAGTTTACATTTAATTAAACTGCCGTTCTACTTATCATTGATAGTGTGTGCATTGAAATAAGCAACTGTTTTCGGATGAATTGTAGATAAAAGCGGGACAAGATATTTAACAAATCAAATTACATTTTATTCGAGTAATGGGCCGACGCTACATACGGCCAAAACACCACGTTGTTATCCTTATGGCACTTTTTATTAAAGGCGACAAATTTTGGGAGGTAAACTGTTGCAAGCGCCGCCGCAAGAGTTAGGCCCCGTAGAAAAGTAGGAGGAAGAAACGTCAGGCCGGATCATTATTTGACAGGGGACGACAGAAATTAGTGTCAACGGCAGGAGATGACAAACAAGAAGAAGAAAAATACAGAAAGCAAAATCACAATTTATAAAAGAAAAAAATATATTAAGTGAATTCTTAGCTAATACGCCAAACTTAATCCTTAGCTACCCAAGCAGAGCAGAATAACTCGATAACTGGCCTTGGTATTTATGAGCTCAGATAAAGAGGTAAAATACCTGAGCATAATACCATAAAATTGTTCCCATAATGTTATGCGAATACCAAATTCAGGTAAGACAATACCCAAATAATACCTCTAAGGTATTCTCAGGTATCCAAAATAACAAGTTTTGGTATTCGAGAGATATTTTGCTTGCAAATCTTAGGTATTTTGCTTAGGTATTTTACCTCTTAATCTGAGCTCTCTAATACACTCAATAGCAAAAAAAGCCGAGCAAAATTTTGCTTCCGAAAACCGCGTTGTTCAACTTTCTGGTACTTTGTCAATAATCAATATTTTTGGCTGAAAATTTGACAATTTGATAACCAATGTATGTACCATATGTGATCAAAATTTGATAGAATGTTCATAAAATGTATGAATTTGGAGTTATCATAACATATGTGCAAAAAGTCATTTTTGAACAAAGCAATTTCGGCTTTTTTTTTGCACCGATATTTCAGCAAGGTCAGAATCGGGTGAAAGAGGGAAATGCTCATGTTAATGCGTCAACTTTGACGCCAGCTGTAGTCCAAACCAGTTTATGGAAACTGTTCAAATTTTTCCACATTATTTTCTGTACTTTTTTAAGTTATGGAGAAGTTTTAAATATCCTACTTAAATTTTTCACAGAACTACGGATTTTTAAATCGCTTTGTCCAAAAATGACTTTTTGCACATGTGTTATGATAACTCCAAATTCATAAATTTCATCAACATGAAATTTTGGTCACATAAGGTACATACATTGGTTATCAAATTGTCAAGTTTTCAGCCAAAAATATTGATTATTGACAAAGTAACAGAAAGTTGAACAACGCGGTTTTTGGAAGCAAAATTTTGCTCGGCTTTTTTTTGCTACTGAGTGTATCAAGGCCAGGTATCAAGATCAAAATAAGGTATTCATATGTTGTTGTCTCCTGCTCGGGTACGGTTCTGAAGATAAAATATATTAAGGTTAGAAACTATTATATATTATAATGTACATACAAGACTCTTAAATGCATTATAATGAATCTTTAGCTAAGTTGCAAGTTGAGTAAAATTCGACAGAGGTTAGATGGGATTACTGTCTAGGAGTTGCTGCGCATGTTCACCTTGATGACCTACAAAAGATTCTGGAAGAATGAATTTAAAATCCTTTGGTAAGAACTTAGGGAACGTCCATTAATTATTTCATGCAAAAAGTGACTTCTTACAACCCCCACCCCCCTCCTTGTCACGTTTTTTAGTATGGACCTTACTCTTTTTTACATGGATTGTCAAGTTTCCCTGAAATCCGTGCCTCTACCGACTCGGCTATTCTCTCAGCCTTGTCTGTCTATATAATGTTGGAAAAGTTGGCTTTTTTCGCCATGAATGTCTGCAGCACTGGGTCTTCCCTTAGCTCAGTCAGTAGCGGCGCAGCTACTAAGCAACACCATGCTGGAGGTGACTGGGTTCGATTCACGGTCTGGTCTAGGAATATTTCGTTACGGAAAATTTCTCGACTCCCTGAGCATAGAGTATAATTGTACTTGCCACACAATCATACTAATGCAAAAATGGTACCCGGATCGAAAGATCTCAATTAATAATTGTAGAAGTGCATTTAGAACACTAAGTTGAGAGCAAGCAATAAGCGAATTGTGAAAACAATAAGCTTGAAATTATAAAGAAGAAGAAAAAAAGGTAGAAGTGTGCAGCACTGGACCAGAAGTTAACATATAAATTACCGGAGAAAAAGTTTTGAAAACATTTTGTTCTAAACAGTTTATACGAAACATTTATTCGCAATTGAGGAAATTTAAAAAATAGGTTATGAGTTTTCCTAGATTTGAGTTTAATATTCGTAAAAAATACCAAGAAAAATTAGTACCCATTACAAATAAGTGAGGTTTGCTTTATAACCCGTGAAATAAGTAAATTGAAATGAATCAATTTACCTCAATTTGGGTGAAAAACTGCAAGGTACAGCCCTACTGGGTTGTTCGAAATGATGACATAGGACTATGCAACTTAATGTAAGCCATTTAAATTGTACATTGCAATATTCTTCACTCTAACCCTTCAGGTCTACTTTTTTTTCAAGCGTCATTATTCAAGCAATTTGGTATATTCTGATTGGTTTGGTGGTCAAACATAAACGATGGAAAAAAGTAGACGCTAAGAACTTAAGATCTACAGTACCTTTATCCGCTATAAAATGTTATGGCATATATTCAATCATATTCAATGAATATCCCGGAGGACCAATCGGCATTATGATATAATCTTGGGATATTCTATGCCAAACAAAATAAAGCCCATGAAGCTATTGTTACAATTGTAGACCTTAAGTTTTGAAGTACAGTTTGAATGTATGAGGTCTGTGGATGTTTCAGAATATTTATTAAATATGTTTGAATATTTATCGTAGTTTTTTCGTTACGGTTACTACTACTTATCCTAAGTTTTGAACTCAAGGTCAGTTTTTATGAAATTTGTAGCACACAGAGTGTAGCTGCGGGGTTATCTGTCCCCTGAATCGTAAAACGAGTGACTTATGCGCCACCTCCGAGGAGGGCCACTCGTCTGTTGTTATGCCCGGCAAGAAATCCCAACCTCAGGGCAGGTTTCTCATATAAATTCAGTTTTGAGAAGATATAGCTTCACTGAACGGTCAACCCAAGTACCTCCGCTATCAACGTCAAGATGGCTCCACCATAGGCTAAGAATATAACGGTTAATGATCGCCGTTCGATTAGTTACCAAAACTTCTGAGTATGAGTGCCTATTTCATCATAGGCAGAACTCACTGAAAACAAATTTTCCTTTCTTGCTTCGCAACGCGAGTGGAGAGACTGAGATTCCCAAGCAGTCCACACTTGGAGTAAAAATACCGAAAAAGCTACAAACTAACACGAAAACCGAACTAATCGAACGACAAGAAAACTCTTAGCATCTAGACATCACGTAAGGCCTAATGGCTATACAAACAACATTCAATATTGGTGGTGGAAACGAATAAACAACATTTTATTTTGATTTGTTTAATTAAACCTAGGTTTTCATCATTTTATTGCCTTTCCCTGTTTTGTATACTGCCTCCTACGTGTGCGGATTTTCTGGTTTCTACCTGTCTATTTTTTATAGTGTGTGTGTCTCAAATACTGTTTGTCATATGCGCATGGGTTACTCACTGGTTGTTGCTTCGCCTTTACCGACCTTCCCTTTAATTATAGCTGCGACAGAGCTTCTTTGCCGGCTTCTAGTTACCGCTGGTGAAGTATCGCGGCCTCTGCACGGAATCGGTTGCGGCTTTCGAAGATGAGGTGTTAGATTCCGCAACTTCCTACATTCCTCCATAAACGACGAATCAAGTTGTCGACGGATGCACAACAATGGCGAAAATGGTTACCGAGATGTTGCAAAATGGCCTCGTATCGGTTTAAGGGTCGCTTTGATGGCGTTGCGAACCCCTTCGGTATTCGGAAGTATTTCCGCAAGCCCGAAATTTCTGTCGGTGGAGCGTGGAACGGTTGGTTGGTGGTCGATTGGGCTGGGTGGTGTTGGCGGCTGCGTGGGGTTGTTAGAACGGTCGGTTCGAATCCCGTTCCGGAAAACCTGTATAAGAAGCCGTCGAACGGCTGTTCGAATTTTGAGACACACTACGTTTTACACACACATTAAACAGATTACCTTCTCTTCCTGACAAACTTGCACGCACACGACTTATCACCGCACAAACCTACTTTTTATTTCCTAGCCTGGGAAAGGTAAATTAAACGTAATGTATTAAACACTAGACCCTTCAAATCGTTCGACGTATTACCACAATTCAGACTCGCGACTCTAACTAACTAAACAAATTCCACTACCGTTTGACTCCACGGTCCAGGACAATCTGTTCTGATGTAGTCCCGTAACCCTCAGATAGGCCTCGGTTAGTAGTCAGTGGTAATCTGAGGTTGTTGAACTACTTGAGGAAGTTCGACGACCTTATGAATCCGATCATTAAAGTCATATTCGGAACCGATGGTGGATACCATCTTCTTCCTTAGCCAACGTTCAGATAGCTGTCTCTTTCCCATTCTTAACTGAATTCATATAAGTCCTTCCCCGTGGTGAGATCAGCGGTCGTAAAAGTTCAGGAAATGACCAATGAACCAACGGGCTGGATGAACAACTTTGATGCAAGATATTTGACGATACATGCAAGTTGAAAATGAGTATGGTGTTGTTTGCTTTTTTAAATTGACTAACATTCAAACTGGTGAACATTTTCACGTAGACAATGGTGACGTTGATGAACAAATAAAATATCTAACAATAATAATAATATAAACTACTATATACGAATATTTTAATAAATTACAGAATACTTCTGTTAAATTTGACTTAATGTTATAATAGAAGTAGTCAACTTGCTACAAATTGAACATCCCAAGATAATCTGGTAATGACTGACCTTACAGAAGAATCATTGAATGTGTTTGAATGCATATCGTCACATTTCATTGGTTATAAAGGTAATGTGACGACTGTAGATTCTAATTTCTGAACTTAAGGGCAGTTTTGGTGACCTATAATATTCCAAGATATCTCATTATATCTGTTTATTGTAATAAATTTCTTAATTTGGTGAAAAACATATTGTTACTTTGTTTGGTTCAGAAATCTACAGTTGCAGCTGTTGATTTTAAGTTTTCAGCTCCAGAATAGTTTTGATAACCTAGAACATCCAAAGACCATTCCAAGATTATTTTCTTGTGTATTTTTACGTCACAAAATATTCACTGAATATGCTTGAATTCGTGATGTAACTTTTTATAGCCCAAAAAGGAACTGTTTCAATTAGATTTCAAGTTCTTAACTCCAGGACAGTTTGGATTACCTAGAAGATTACAGAGTTATAAAATAATGAACTTCTAAGACATTCATAGAATATGTTTTAATACATATGGTCGCCTGTAAGTGCACCCGTCGATCAACGAGGCCATTGTGTTTCGCCTTCCATCGTGCTACCCACGAAGACTACCATAGTTTGAAACGACCAGTCATCGATCAACAGTCGTAATCTGTCACATAGAGATGATCTTGCAAAAACGCCCAAGTTATACCAACAGCAAAGTTGTGCTATTGAATTAGTTCCTTAAAATTAGTGCTTAAACTACCTAAATTCAAACTCTTGAACCTAAACCTAACTAGTGGTTGTATTTAAATTAGTTGATAAGCCATAAATATAGTTCTTGTACGGTGAGAAAATCTCCGCGAGACATGAATTTGTCTTCCATTAGTGAACATAGGGTATGTGTCCCTTGACTCAGCCTATTATGCAACGATCGATTACATTTTTTTATTATAACTCATAAAGTTTTTAAGCTGTAAGCGAGATTGAACAAGTTATACACTTTCTAAGATATGTTAGATGAGACGTTTGCCAGCTGTATTCGCTTTACTTAACACAAAATTTCACAAACCAAACTAAAGTTAAACTACTTAGAAACACTTAAGTGATGTTCATTAATGTTTCATCAGCCATTCAATAATGAAAACATTAAAATTCACTATACAATGACTTTATGCCTTCGGTTTGCGTTAAGATGAATCACTTGAATATAAACAAACGTAAACTCATACATTCCCACTTAAATTTTACTAATAACAACCTTTTTACTACGTTATTGATACAACAAGCCATAGTTGGGAACATACAAAAAAATTTGTCCCCAACATTGGGTCTATGATTTTCTGGTAAAATCATTGTAATTTCAGCTATGTGAACCATTAGTTTGTAACGTGTAACTATTTTCTATACATCCAGACTGCATTACTTGCTTTTTGAATATAATATAGCCAAAAAGCAAGTAAGTATGATGAATATATGAAAATAGTTACACGTTATAAATAATGGTTCACATAGCTAATTACAATGATTTACCAGAGAAATCATAGACCCAATGTTGAGACAAACTGTATGTTCCCAACTAGCATCAATAACGTAGTAAGGTTGTTATTAATTAAGGTAAGTGGAATAACAATGAGTTTACGTTTGTTTATATTCAAGTGATTCATCTTTAACGCAAACCGAAGTATAAATCATTGTATAATTAATTTTAATGTTTTTCATTGATGAATGGCTATTTTTTATTAATGAAACATCGCCAGAATGTTTCTGAAATAGTTGCTTTAGTTTGGTGTGAAGAATAAAGCAGGCCGCTGGCAAGCGATATAAATCTGGCATATCTTAAGAAGTGTATAACTGTTCAATCTAAACTTGTATGATTATATCTGTAATCGATCGTTGCATAATGGAAGCTGTTTATACCCTATGTTCACTAATGGTAAATTATGTCTCCTTGAACACAAACCTACAGAACTATTTATGGCTATCAACAATTTAAATACAGCCACTAGTTAGGTTTAGATTCAGGATTTAAAGTACTAATTCAATGTCTTCTTTGCTGTTGGCTGGGCGTTTTACAGGTCATCTCTATGTGACAGATTGACATTGATCGATGACTGTCATTTCCAGAGCATGGCGATAATGATGTGACAGCCTGATGGCCTCGTTGATCGACGGGTGCACCTGACCATATGATAAGAGCATATTCTATAATGTCTTAGAAGTTCGATATTTATATCTGTAATCTTCTAGGTAACCTCTGGAATTAAGAGGCAATTGAAACAGTTCGCACGAAACACTCTGCATCACGAGTCAAGCATCGTATTTTGTGACGTAAAATACACCCAAGGAAACAATCTTGGGTCTTTCTAGGTTATCAAACTATAGGTACAAACCAAACGCAACTATGGGCCTACGAACCAAACAAGTAACAATGCAAATTAAATTTATTACAATAAACAGATATAATGAATAATATTATAGGTCACCAAACAGGAATTCAGAATTAGAATCTACAGTCGTCACATTACCATTATAACAATGAAATGAGCGATATACATTCAAACACATTCAATATTCTTCTGTAGATCAGTCATTACAGATTATCTTGGGATGTTGAACATATGTAAATTGACTACTTCTATTATAACGTGCAAGTCAAATTTAACTGAAGTATTCTCAATTTATTAAGATATTCATTTATATAATGGTTGTGTGTTAGATATTTTATTTATTTGTCAATCGTATCTACGTGAAATGTTCATGGCTGAATGTTAGTCGGAGCCCCAAAGAAACAGGCAACCATACTCATTCAACCCATATGTAATCGTCAATATCTTGCATCAAAAAAGTGACTAAATCCAGCAATTGAGTTGATCATTTCACACTGATCTCACCATATTCAGTTAAGAATGGGAAGAAGGCAGCTATCTGAACGTTGGCTAAGGAAGAGATGGTATCGCCGTGTTCAGTATGACATGATCAGTTCATGGGTCGTCAGACTCTCAGATAGTTCGGCAGCCTGAATACCTTTGACGCAACCGAAGTGTGCAACGGACTACATCGGAACAGCCCGTAAATCAAACAGTAGTGGTATTTGGTGGATTAGAGTCTGGGAATCTGGGCAATGGCTCCATCGAACATTTGAAGGAGTCCTGTGTTATTACATTGGTTGAATTTACTTTCCCCGAGCTGAAGAGAGCAGGTTTGTGCAGTATTCATCCTCGTGATAGCGTTGACTGTCGGGAGAAGGTAATCTGTTTATATGTGTGTAAAATTTCTCAAAATTAGAACAGCCGTTCGAGAAGCTCTTATACAGATTTTTCCGGAACGAAGATTCGGAAACCGATATAACAACGCGCAGCCGCCAACCTGCAACAATCGACGCATATAACCCACGCTCCACCATTTAAATCTTTCAGTACCAGAGGTCACAACGCCAAGCGACATGATACGAAGGCATTTTGCAACATCTCATTGGCTTTCGCCATTGTTGTAAATCCGTCGATACAACTTTGATTCGTCGTTTAATGAAGGTACTGAATCAACACCTCATCTTGAGAAACCTGGCCGGTCCGACAAACCGCAGTCACCAGCCTTCAACAAATGCCGGCAAAATGCTGTCCTCGCTATAATTAAAGGAAGATCGGCAAAGGCAGGCAACAACCGATGGTAACCCCATGCGCCATATGACAAACGTACCTTTGCCTATAAAACAGAACCAGAAATCAGGAGACGTATACAAGGCAAGGGGAAGGAACTGTAAAATGATGAAGACCTAGGTTAATTAAACCGTCAAGATGGAAATGTTGTTTGTTTCACCGCTATTATTGAATGTTGTTTGTGTAACCATTAGATAACACGTGATCTCTGAATACTGGAGATTTTCTTGTCGTTCGATTAGTTCGGTTTTCGTGTTGAACACAATTTTTATAGTTGAACAGGAAGTCTCTCCATAAGCGTACTAAGAGAAGGGTGCAAACCGATGAGTTCTGCCTGTGATAGACATCATCTCAGAGTTTGGTAATAATCGGGCGGCGATGTAGCGCAATGGAATTAATTTGACGTTGATAGCGGAGGCGATTGACCGTTCAGTGAGTATGTCTTCTCCAGGAAACTGGTTATATGAGAGCCTGTGAGTTGGGATTTCTTGCCGGGCATGGCGCAGCGGACGATGGCCTCTGCGCATAAATCCTCGTTTTACGATTCAGGAGACGAATAACCCACACGGCCTGTGTCTTTGAAATTTCTGAGGCCTAAGAGCAGGATAGTAATTAGTAACCATGACGAAAAGACTACGATAAATGACCAGGCATGTGAAACAAATATTCTATCAAACCTCATACATTCAACTGTACTTCAAGGCAAGGTCTATTATGACATGGAAGCTGTGGCATCAGAATATCCCAGATACGTGTCCTGCAGGTGTTCATTGAATATGATTAGTGCAATGTCATAACGACACATGGCGGATATAAATTTCCTGCGTAAGTCTACTTCCATCGTTTATGTTTGACCATAAGTATACCAAATTGCTTGAATAATGACTTGAAAAAGTGAATTCAGAAGTACAGAGTGAAGAATCCCTTGATGTAATTTAAATGGCTTACATTAAGTTGCATGAATCCTATGTCATCATTTCGAACAACCCGATAGGGCTTTGGCTGCCTTGCAGTTTTTCACTTGGAATGGTAAATTGATTCATTTCAGATTTACTTATTTCACAGGTTAGCAGAGCCTCCTTGTGTAATGGAATATAATTTTCTTGATGAAATATCTAAGAACTCATGACTTCTTTTAAATTTCTGAACATGTTTCGTATAAACTGTTTAAGAACAGATGTTTCAAAACTTTTCTCCATTATTTATATATTCTACGCTCCTCTTCTTCTTATAATTTCAAACTGATATTTTCTATTCGCTTGTGCCTTCTCAGCAGTGTTCTAGATACTGAGATCTCGTTAGTACCGACATTGTATGATTGACATGCTATTATACTCATGCTCGAAGTCAGGGTACCGTAACAGGCTCAGCCAGACCGTGAATCAGACAGTCACCTCCGGCGTAATTGTGCTGTAGCATACTGACTGAGCTGAAGACAGTGCTATGAACATTCATGGCGAAAAACAGCCTCAACATTATATGAACGGGCAGGCTGAAAATAGCCGAGTCGAGAAGACGGATTTCAGAGAACTGTGACAATCCCGTAATAGTAAGTCCATGCTAAAGAAAACTGTGATGTAAGAGAGATAATTTGTAAATCACTTTTAATAATGGACGTTAACGCAAGTTAAATTCATTCTTCCAGAATCCTTTTAGATATCGAGATCAACATCTGTCTTCCCTATGTGTCCATCGCTCTGTCGAATTTCAACTCAATGCAGCACTGTAAGATTCATTATAATCATTTTAAATCTTGTATATGCGATATAATATATAATGGATACAATAACAATATATTTATCTTCAGAACCGTACGAGCAGAGACAGCAACATATGAATCTGTATTTTGATCTTGATACCTAACACACTCAGTAGCAAAAAAAAAGCCGAGCAAATTTTGCTTCCAAAGCCGCGTTGTTCAACTTTCTGTTACTTTATCCAATAATCAATATTTTTGGCTGAAACGTATGAATTTGATAATAGTAATGTACCTTATGTGACCAAAATTTCATGTTGATGGGGGTTATAGTTGGAGTTATCATAACTGTGCAAAGTCATTTTTTGGACAAAGCGGTTAAAATCCGTAGTTCTGTGAAATTTAGAGTAGGATGTTCGGCTTCTCCATAACAAAAGTACAGAAAATAATGTGGAAGAACAGACAGTTTCTGGTTTGGACTACAGCTGGCGTCAAAGTGACACGTGTATGAGCATTTCCTACCCGATTGTTTCTTCTATCGGTGCAAAAAAAAGCCGAGATACTTTGTTCCAAAACCTACATATCTTATGATAACTCAAGTTCATACATTTTATGAACATTCTATCAATTTTGATCATATGTATACGTGGTGAGAAATGTGATGGAATTTTCGTAAAATGTGATTATTGACAAGTGCCAGAGAGATTGAACAACATTTCCGGAAACAGAATACTGCTCCTTTGCTATTAATTGAGCTCAGATAAGTAAAGATGCCTAGAAATGCCTGGGCCCCAAACGAAATCATCGAATGCCAAAGCGTTATTTTGGATGCCTGGAATGCAGCCCAAATTCGGTATTTGGTGTGTCTTGCCTGAACTATTCGCATAACATGAACAATTTTATGTTATCTCCGGGTATTTTACGCAACATCTGTCACCAAATACCAGAGGCCGGACATAGCTGAGACAACAAGTTAAGTTTGGCGTATGTCGCTAACATAGGTGTGTTTTACTCTTCTATTTTCTTCTTGTTTGTCATCTGCCGTTGACGCCTAGTGTCGTCTAATCAAATGTGATCATTTGACATTTCTTCCTCCTGCCTCTGCGAGTTGCTCTTGACTCTAACAGTTACCTCCCAGATGTCATGCAATGAGTGCTAAACAGGATAACAGCGTGATGTTTGGCCGTATGGCGATCATACAGAGGTCAGGTAAGGCTACAGGTAAATCTTGTCCTTTTATCTACAGTTCGTCGAAGGCAGTTCAGCATGATAAGTAGAACGGCAGTTTAATTAAATGTAGGCTACGGGTCTTCTCTTTAACTCCATACGAACTCGATAAATCTTCTCTGATTTCCGATAAATTTGCCTTCAATATCCCAATTCAACCGTGTAACGCCATGACTGGATCGAAGATCCACGGGGTGATCGGCTGGTTCCATCTCTTTCCCCGTGCCGTTTTCCTTGAGATGTAATGATATAGGGGCTGCGCCTTGATGCAGGACATCATCCGTATCGTGGTGGTTCAATGCCTCCGTTAACAGTGATTTTCGAAGACAGATCCGCATGCCTGTCAGCGTGCTGTGATGAGTTGGAATTGAGTTTTCTTTTACATGCTGAAGTGTGTACGCGGCCGGGCCTCAAGCATTTCCATTCCTGGTTCTTCGGGGTGTGTAGTGAGCTTTGCGATTCACTTCAGGATTATGGATTTGTGCCTGGGCTAGCCAGCACTTGGCTAACCGACGCCATTGTGCGGAGAAAACAATCGGCGCAATATTATAAGAGTATCATCATAGTAATACAATGGTACACAGATACATGGGACAACATTATGGAGTCCCTCCAGCAATGTATGCTAGTGTTAGAAGTGACATGTTTGCATAATGTTCAAGTGCATTTTGTAAATGAAACCCTAGCGGGCGTAATGCCGGAATTGATTGTTGTGAAATGAAATTTCGTTTCCGATTCAGGTAAAGTGTGGCGTTACATGGGTACAATTCTTGATCAAGGCAGCTTATTACACCATTAAAATCAATCGGACTTTACAACATATTGGATTTGAAACCAGCCAATGTGCCTAAATAGCGCTGGATTTACACTGGTGTAACTGGAACTGTGGAGGTACAGTCAACTACCTTTATTATGTGACAGATACGCGTATAGCGTCTGCAGTATGCAGACTTCTTGTGGCGTCTTCAACTAATACTCCGGAACGAAGTTTGACACCCATGTGTTCTTCTTTCCTGATCTCAATTTAATGTTCAAAGCACTTCCAGTTATTGTTGGATTTTTTTGAGAAATAGAAGAGATCGTAGATTCTTTCGATAAATCGAGCCATCTTACTCAGCTAATCTGCCTAATGGGCTGTCTGGAACATGATCTTCGTTCTATCAATTCTGGATAATCCATTGTAAAAATAATCAAGAATTTTGAGACAATCTTCGTTTAATTAAATATCAGCCTTGGAAATTCAACGCAAATTCAGATGCGTTAATGCCTCAGATATCAACAATCACATTATTTATTTTTTGTAAAATTTTGTTCATATCTGAATCAGCAATTAAAAGATATTTCAACTAAGGAACGCAGGAATCTAATTTGGAGTTAATCTTCGTGATTTGTTATCGGCTAAGTTGATTCTTATATAAATTTTTGGTCAATCCCATGATAACAGAACTAAACTTTGCGACAGCGTCGTCAAGACATTTTTCAGTACTGTCTCCCAGTTTCCTCGTGGCGCTCGTAGTCAACCTTCAACTCGTGCACTTTCTGCGTTTATATCGACGGAATTCCGGCATTCTAACACATGTCAACTCTTTCCTTTCCGGCAAGAGAAGACTGCGGCTAGTGAATCGCTCTGCTCCTCCATGAAGCCGTTTTCAAATGCATACCATAACGGATCCTGAAACGCAGATCCTTGAAGAAATCAGAGTTTCGACCAGGTCGCTGTAAAATCCGTAGGGGAAATACTATTCTCATCGGCGATCAGATCCATAGAATCTGATTTCAATGTGTCTCCGGATGTTCAGGATATATTCGCTCGGATGTGAAGTCGCGGCAGCGCAATGATCCTCCAGTGTGATGTGATGATATTTGGCATAACTGCGGTTGATCGTGCGATCAACTCGGACGAACAATGTGTCAAGTGATCAAACGAATAACTGATCTTCTGGGGTGGCGTGTGCCCGTTAGGCTCAATTATTCAGCTCTGGAAATGATGTTTGGTGGACTGCGTTAGATCGGTTCTTCGTTAGTATCTGGGCTATATGTTAGAGTATACTGTGTAGACAGGGTGTGTAAGACGATTAATTTGGAAATGGGTCATTTTCATCTGGTCAATCGAATCGATCAATGTTGGCATGTACACTGATGATCCTTTCCTCTCACAAATGTAAATGATGCCTAGCGAATCTGAAAACGGTGGCCATGAACTCGATAAATGGAACCGTTTTCGCCTTTATTTAGTAGATTCGTAAAATGTTTGCCTATTATCCTCAGTGCAATAGTGATGTCCGTATTTCCATGTTCAAATCCATGAAGATGTGGAGCAATATCTGGCTCATTAACATTCCGTTGAAATATGCCAATGAGCAACTCTTGACACCTCACTAATGTTTTCATGATAGAGTTTTGTAATGTGTTCAGTGGATATCTGCAATCTCTCTGATTTATGAATTTGTTAATTAACTCACTCCGTCGTCACCTCGCGCGACCTCTTCATCAGAAGGCAGATCTTCTGCTTGTCTCTTCATGAAGATAATATCTGATGGTAGTCATTCAACTTCTGAAGTCCTCACGCTTGAAGTGGAGATAGCTACACTCATAACGACATGCAAATATGGCATCCCGCAACCCTATGCAACTGAAGAAATGTGGAGAGACATGAGAATAGCAGAAGGATGAGCTGGACACGCATTGATCAAGTCGTAGCATATTTACAGTGATACTGACACTGTCAAACCTAGGGCAGAGATCACCGGTTTATTGAACAAATACCGGAGAATCTGGAGAAATATGAAATGTAATGGGATAGTGACATAATCAGTGTGAAATGGCCAAAGCTAGGGCTACGATGTGGCAATCCTTGAGCACTGCAGCTGAGTGATGAGACTCTTTCACGCCAGAGGTATCCCCATAAATGCAGGTTATCCCATGACAATCGGCACTGTGATATTACAAGCGATGAACTATGTGGAAGTCGCGGCAATCATGAAACGCCGGGACCCTGACATACTTAGGCCTGGCCTAACAAGACGGCCTATCTTTGGCTCTGATGTTCAGAGTGTGTCTGGCTGGAGCACTGAACGAGAATCTCACCGAAATACGGGCCTTCAATGTGCTACCGAGTAACAGAGTCCATCTTCGATGAACCGGTATGTAGATGTTGGAGGAGTTATTCTATTAAGTTATCGAGTAGTTGGAGGCAAATGGCTGATTCAACATGGCTTCCATGAGAAGGTCAACGGTGGATCGTCGCAAGACGGCGAGTGTAATCCTAACGCAGGAGGCCGCTGCTATGCGTGAACATGAGAATGCATTCAATAGCCAGTTGGGAGAGACTATCGTAATGATCAACACCTCAGTCCCCAACAAATTGCAGACGGCTCCTTCAGTCGAATCCTAGACATCAGACTCCGTCACCTCAGATCCTGGGACTGGGCCTGATACTACTACCTGTGTATGACGAGTGAATTTCAGTGCAAATTGTCGGCTTCATACATTGTATATCCTCTCATCTATGAACTATAGAATCCATGGCCAATGGCGGCCTCCTCTGTGTCGAGGTGTGGTATTAACCAGAGGCAGCACCTCTAGCAGTCACTTGTAGTCAATAATGAAATCGGAGACAGAGCTAGAATGTAATTATAAACAGAACGATCCCTAATTAGTTAAGTGGATGACCTGGCTTTATTTTAGCAGCCATCTGCAAGAAAGCAGCTTCATGAGCCATATCAATATCCATGATGTTGAATGAAATCAATGACACAGAGGTAGCAAGCGTAGGCTCCTGTGCCAGCGTCATATATTGATAAGTGAGTGTAATAATTATGACAACCTCGAAGTACCAGCGAAGACTACTGTAATCTAGAGTGGTCAGCGCATGCCGCACATGAATAATCGCGCGACGGAACATGTTGGTAACAGATGATCGTAAAGAGGGCGGCAGTGAAGTCTAAGACGGAACCAACAAGTCACATATATCAATGGTCAAGTGGCGGAAGTGAGATGGGGTCTTGGGTACCCGAAGATCGGTGGATTGATCTGGATGAAATCGATGAGAATGAGACTCCTTCCTTGGTTGGATTCTGTCGAGGTACGGCAAACTCAATCGGTATCTACTGAAATGCGGGCGCACTCATTCACGTGTCTGTTGCGGAAGCGTAAAACTGCGGGAGCGTGTTCTCGTGTTCCCTCAGCTTCAACGTATGTAAATTGTGACGTGATGACAAACGACGTAATCCTCGAATAATCGTATCGAAGAATGTGTTAAGCGGGACACCTCGAACGCTAATAGACAAACTGGGAAAGATGGCGAAGATAATCAGCGGCAGTTCAGACAGTGAAGCACTGCAGATCCTATAACAGTTAGACATAAGTGAGTAATTCCCAAATATGCAAAGTATGTGGTTCGAGAACATGGATCTATGGATGCAAGTGAAGTCGAAGTTAACCGCCCCCGTCTTCTGCTAAATCAGTAAAAAAATGGCAGGAAAACACGTGTCGCATCAAGAAGCGTTGTCAAAAACGAACTAAACAACTCGGCAGCCTATCTAAGCTCAGCAGAAGATTGTAACGTATTGTCATTAAGATGTCGTTAAATGATGCCATGCATTTGCGCCCGTGATGCCATCAGTAACAAAACGCGAACCCTTAAGGCCTCTCGTAAAAATGCGCAGATCTTGCGTTAATATTTGTTTATTTGCGTTACCTAAATATTATAAAACAATTGGGTCGATTGGATATTTCAATATAATCGTCGCACATCGTGGACTTCGAGGCGTTTGAAACGTGCATCAGCTGGTATCTTCATTATAACAAATCAAACTGGAGAAAGGTAGTATTCTCCATTTAATTCAACTACGCTGCTTGTCTTCGACAGGTATGCGTATTTCGTTTGATGTGCGGGCAGTAATGTCTCGTACTATGTCGACTCTTCTGATTGCAATTCCGCTAAACAGCTCCTCTGATTCAATAAAACATGATCCTACTGAAACTATACCTTATGAGCCAAACAATACATATTGATGTGCAATCCAGCAGAGAGATGGGAGCGATACGATCAAATTTGGTCAGCGATATTTCTTTCCGTTATTTAAAACGTAGCGGTACCTCATTTGAGAAGATATGATATTAATAAAATGTTGCTCTATTTACACAGGTCCTCTTCGGATAAAATGTATCTTTAAGAAAACAGCGTATCAAATTTTGCTCGCTACATCGCGAAAATCAAACAATTGGCAAATCGCTAAGCCAAATCAACCGTTACAAATGTAATTAAAGTGTTTGAAATTTGTCATTGTAATCTGGATCAGTAAATCGAAACCGGCCGCGCGACGAAAGTTGCCCGACAATTGAAGCCAGGCACCCTATGCCAAAGCCAAGTGCCGCAAATAAACTTTAGTGTATCTGCAGCCGTGCGCATCGACAAACAGGCCATTCTCGACTTACGAAATGTGTTCCAAATGGTGGTAACGACGACCCAAGCGAGCCAGCCCGACGATGCTGACATGGTGCTGCGTGACGAAACAGCCGATGCGTTAAAATTTTATGCAGAGGAGAGTAGCCAGATATTTTCAAGCGCACCTTGTCAAGTTCTGAAATGTCTGGTTTGGCAAGCCATCTAGCCTGTGAAGAGAAGCAGCGATCTCCACCAGCCTCAGCAATCAGCAAATTTACGTGAAGTGTTTGAATAGCCTCACTGAAGAACGCGGTTATTCCGTACTGTTTTGGCGGATTTGGCAATCTTTACTTCATTGACAAAGATGCCGTAGATCTTGCCATCAACAACGTAGTGGTTCCGGGATAGACCCTCCCCCTTCCGCTATTGAGCACTGAATATCAAACTGAAGACCAAAACAGAGGCAACCAGTTCAACCGTACTGAAGACAGAGATATTATGCAAGCGATGGCGGGAATCAAGCCGGATTTGTAATTATAATGAATGTTTTCACTGGTACAATACTGGTGAACTGAAGAAATTTGGTGATTTTAGATGACGGAACGCCACGCAGCGTTTTCCTTGATGATTTTGATATGTCACCCTTAGTTTTGGCGCCGTTTTTTGTACTGTGATTCAGTCGCCCTGTAAGTATGCCATTTGGAATAAATGGCTCTGGTCTCATTCAAGTAACACCATTTAGTGATAACAATGTCATTTATCTTAGTGCTGTGATGTAATAGTATACTGCGCTACAAATAAATTTAGAGTGTTTTGATAAATTACATTTGATATCAGGTGCAATTCACGTAGCTTGAAACGTGTATGCCTCAATCAATATCTTCTCATGCAGCACTCGCTGCGTGGTATCGTGGCTTCATGCTGTATGTGTTGAGATGTGATTTTAGCTCTTTCTTTATACAAACGCTTTTAGGTATGTTCGATTATTTTCATTAGGTATCTTTATCTTTCATGAATATGTGATAAAAGTGCAGATGAGCACCAGAATATGACCTCGAAATTTGAAGACATCAATGTAAGCAGGCAAAACCATT
>JASCZW010010032.1:0-38909 GCA_034211315.2 Aedes japonicus | reverse complement strand
AGGGCAACGGATCAGCAAAGAGATGGTTGAAAATATTCCAGCAGGATGGTCTGTTGGCGTATCAGACGAGGGATGGCAGACTACAAAAACATTCTACGAATACGTAGTAAACGACCTATACAAGTGGTTAGTTGATAGAGGACCCGAGTTTCCGGTGATCATATTCGTTGACGGCCACAAGAGCCATATCAGCATACAACTAGCTGAGTTTTGCGTGAAGAATCGTCTCATACTCATCTCCCTGTATCCGAATTCTACACGGATTTTGCAACCTTTGGACTGACTTTTTTTTGGGCCGTTCAAGAAAATCTGGTCCAAAGTCCTGAGGCAGCATCTTTTAGCCAACAGTAACACCGGAGTTACAAAGGCTAATTTTGGAAGACTCCTTAAAACCGCTATCGATAACTGCATTCTTCCGTTCCTGCCATATTAAACCTATGGAATGGGCCCCACAAAGTCCAGATCTGAACCCAATAGAGCATCTGTGGGCCATCTTGGATTCACGAGTTGATAAGACAGGAGTTACCATCAAACATAACTATTTTCAAGCTCTTGAGAACGCCTGGGAAGATCTCGACCCACAACACCTGAAGAATCTGGTGGAGAGTAAGCCGAAACATTTGCAAAAACTGTTGAAGGCCAGGGGAGGACACATCAACTACTGTTCACTTAACAGACTGGATCTACAACTTGTTTTTTTTTTAAGAAAATAAAAAGTGGGCACTTTATTTTGACATGCATAATTTCTACTATAGTTTGATCTTTCTTGAAGAAAAAAATGAATTTGCAGGACAAGTGTTTTTTTATGTACCAGACAAGAAAAGAACATAATAAATATGCCATCAAAACAACAAAACTTAAAATTTTTCACATATTTTACAGTTTGCTGCACAAAAAGGAGAAACTGGGGTAGGTGGGTACTTTTTTCTGGCGGTGACTGTATGACCAAATTTTACAGTATTTGTAGTCAAAATAATCATTAAAGTCCCAATTTTTAGTTTTTGGCAAGACCTGTCCGTTTTGGTCCCGATTGGTAACAAGGAATCTGTGCCGGAAAATGGCATGTTTTGCCACGATCCGTGTGGCGGTGACATATGGGAATTTTCATCGGAACATGCTTTTCGACGGCTTTTTTTTCGTGAATAGTCTACTTCTAGCCTTGAAATGGATCAATGACTATGTTGACCACTCCAAGACAATCCAGATGCCCCGGGGGAACCCTTTAGGAGGGGACAAATACAGATTTTTGCCAAAACATGCTTTCCGACGGCTCAAACTTCATGATTTTTTATAAGTAGTCTACTTCTAGCGTAGAAATGGCCGAATGATTGCAAAACCAATTCGGCTATTGGTCCATTTCAAGGCTAGAAGTACACTATTCTTGAAAAATTATGAAGTTGCAAAGCATGTTTCGATGTAAATTTGTTTCTGTCGTCGCCTCACGGATCGTGGAAACATGCCCTTATCCGAAATAGACTCCTTGTTACCAATCGGATCAAAACGGGCAGTGCTAACCAGAAACTGAAAATTGAGACTCTTCTAAGCATTTTAACTACAAAGACTTTAAATTTGGTTATATAAATGTTCTACAATGTGAATTTGAAACCCCTGTCAATATGACCCGAAACACCTTATTCGTCACAAAATGTTAACACCCAAGGAAAGTTAAGCTTATCTCGTCTGGATGTGGTAGTGTACAGGGTGCAAACAGTTCAAGACAAACTGGCTTTTTCCTATAAAATTCTTGAACATTTTCTTGGAATCTTTCAAGATCTATCTAAAATTCTCAAATTGTAGTACACTCACCCCACAATTGTGAATCACCCACAATTTATGAATCAGCTGACTTTGAAATAGAAATTCAAAAGCAAAACTGTCACCAACCTCCAAAAACATATTTTTCCCAATTTGTTTAACTTTTTCCTTAATGATTGCAATGATTTTTATTATAATGCATGTTTTCTTGATTCTGGAATTGACAAGAAACATTAGTACGTATCGCTTGTAGTCAGTATCGCTGTTGTATTCGGTACTCCCATAGTACGCGTGCTCGTAGTCGGTAAGGGGAAAACGAATTTTAATAGCTGCATTGCTATCCTCGGGAAGAAATACTACTACAACAACAATTAAAGGTATAATAAACAATTTTTCAACAAAAACCTAGTTTATTATTATGATAACTTGCAGATTTTCGGGTGAAATATGTGATTCATAAATAGTGGGAAGAAAAGCAATGCGTCACAATTTATGAATCAAGTACTCCTCGACATTTCAAATCGAAAAAAAAGCCAAACCGGAGAAAAAATCACACCGTATAGACGTGTCCAAGTCATTTCTGCAGTAGAATGAAGCCCAGAGGTGTGCATAAGCAATATGATCCGGAAGCCATGGAACGTGCGGTCATTCTGGCTCAAAAATCGAAGAACGTGCGTAGGGCAGCGAAGACGTTTAATGTGCCGAACTCAACACTGCTGCGGCGGATCAAGAATGGACAAGGGAAAAAACCAGGACCAAAAACAACGCTGACTCCGGAAGAAGAGACCCGTATTGAAAACTGGATTCTGTACATGGCCAAAGCGGGCTTCCCCATCAGTGCAACTGATTTAACGCAAACGGTTGAAGAATACGCCAAGAAAATTAGAAAAACACGTCCGATTCCTGCATCATTTCCAAGTAAAGTATTTAACATATTCCTTTTAAATTTAGTTATAAATATAAGTACTTTCCATGTCAAAATTATCGTAGGTAAAAACTGGTGTCAACGGTTCTTGGAAAGACACTCGAACATACAGAGGAAATACGTTACGAACTTGTCGAAAGCTGGAGCCAAAGTTACAGAACAGCATCTTCGAAATTGGTTCTCGGAAGTGGAAGCAACTCTGGCAGAAGAGAACGTCGAATTATCAATTTTCAACCAACCTCAGAGAATCCTGAATTTCGACGAATCAGGTTTCCAGCTAGTCCCAAAAAAATATAAAGCACTTTGCGGAAAGAATGCAGAAAACGCTTATTTTGTGACTAACAATTCCGATAAAGAAGCCTATACTGTGCTTTTCGGTTGCACTGCAGCGGGTGATCTAACACCGCCAATGATACTTTATCCAGGGCAACGGATCAGCAAAGAGATGGTTGAAAATATTCCAGCAGGATGGTCTGTTGGCGTATCAGACGAGGGATGGCAGACTACAAAAACATTCTACGAATACGTAGTAAACGACCTATACAAGTGGTTAGTTGATAGAGGACCCGAGTTTCCGGTGATCATATTCGTTGACGGCCACAAGAGCCATATCAGCATACAACTAGCTGAGTTTTGCGTGAAGAATCGTCTCATACTCATCTCCCTGTATCCGAATTCTACACGGATTTTGCAACCTTTGGACCGACTTTTTTTTGGGCCGTTCAAGAAAATCTGGTCCAAAGTCCTGAGGCAGCATCTTTTAGCCAACAGTAACACCGGAGTTACAAAGGCTAATTTTGGAAGACTCCTTAAAACCGCTATCGATAACTTTACAAATTCCAAGGAGTGCCTCAAAAAGGCATTTAAAATTTGTGGGCTTTCTCCTTGGAATGTCAACGAAATCGACTTCAGCCAATTACCGACGAACGCTGCTCAACCCGAAGCACTGGCAGCTCAAAGAACCAACACTGTATTCACATGCGAACCATTGGAGAATGCGTATTTGATGCAGTTGAACCAAGTTGAGTTAGGACTACAACAAGAACAGCTCCAACGATTTGAATTGAATAGGAACAAGGACGCTTGGTACGGACCATTAGAAGAGCTCGCACTCTTCAACTTCTGGAAGATTATAAAGGATAAATCTAAAAGCCTAATGCATACGGAGCCATTGAACCTACACCAAAGCCTCACGCTGGAATTTGTTGTGGATCAAAACGGAGGGTGTTGCGTTGTACAATCTGAGAACCTTGAACATGGCTCCTCCCGTAAGTATTTACAAGAATTATTTTGAGTTGTGTTGATGTTTGAACCATTTTATTATTTACAGTTATCGATTCAACACCAAACGCAGATTTGAGTACGGATTCTGCTGCCGTTGATGCTGCTCTCGACGATCCGACAGTAGAACCAAATGGTGCGAATGATGTATTGATGGCTGCTGAAGAGACAAGCGACACTAAAGGATGTGCTACATCCAATGGTAAAAACTCTACTCCTGCTGTTCCACGGATTGATGACCCATTTGAAGATGTCTTGGTGTGGCCAAAGGTCAACGAGAATATTGCTAGTACTAAGCGAAGGAGGCAAGAGCACGTACCTTCGGTTGCAACAAGTGGTAGATGGCTGCAGTGGCACAATAAGAAGGAGTCGGAAAAGATACGAGAGGAAATGGAAAAGAAAGCTCGCATTGCCAAGCGGAAGTTGACTAAACAGCAGAAAAATGAGCAGAAGGAACAACAGAAACGAGAAAGGATTGAGAAAAGAAGCGAAGAGATCAAGAGAAAGAATTGGAGAAGGCAGAAAAGGAAAATGCTAGGAAATCAAGAAACGAGAAACAGCTCCAGATGAAGCGTAAAAAACTCCAATGCGAACCAATTGCTAAGAGAAAGAGCAATACACAGCAGCAAATTTAATTAGGATGGTTTGATGTACCTTTTCTTAAAATCTATATATATATATATATATATATATATATATATATATATATATATATATATATATATATATATATATATATATATATATATATATATATATATATATATACATATATATATATATATATATATATATATATATATATATATATATATATATATATATATATATATATATATATATATATATATATATATATATATATATATATATATATATATATATATAAATATATATATATATATATATATATACCTAGTGCGAACGCTGCTACGCTTGCAACTAAATGATTGAAAATTGAATAAAACTTGTGCGTTTATGGTTGTTTTTAGAAATATGTTTTGTTAAAATATTTTCGTTTGCTAATGTGTCCATCCTTGGCCCCAAAAACCACTGCATACAAATTTTCACTCCGATTGGTTCAATATTTGTTTCATTTGTGTGAAAGCCCACCCTCTTCCAAAGGAGGGAGGGGTCTCGAATCACCATAGAAAAAAAATCTGCCTCCCATATGCCATATTTGGTTTGATTTACTTGATTGGTGCTCGAGTTGTGCAGAAATTTGTGCTTCATTTGTATTAGAGCCTCCCCTTCTAGAAAGAGGGAGGGTCTCAAACCACTATAGAAACATTTATTGCCTTTAAAAACTTACGCATGCCAAATTTGGTTTCTTTTGCTTGATTAGTTCTCGAGTTATGTCGAAATGAGTGTTTCATTTATATGGGAGCCCCCCTTTCCAGAGAAGGGGAAATATTATTATTACTTTCATACCAAGCAACGTTTTTTTTATCAAACGTTCGAAAATAGCGCATTTTTTGTAACTTATTTGAATAAATAAGATAAAAAAATATTGATTCAAAAATCGTGTTCAATCTGATTCACATTTGTGGATAGGTACTCTCCTGATTCATAAATTGTGGTTCTGCACATCCATCAAAAATTATAAAATTACTCGTTAACTATTGCATTTAACTGAACAAGCGATTTTTTATCTGAAAGTACATACCAAACTGAACATATTACTTCGAATTGCATGCAAATACATGCTTTCCTTAATTTCTAATGAATTTTTCAATCTTGCTCAAAGCATTACTTGATTCACATTTGTGGGGTGAGTGTAATTGTAGTTTATTTAGCTCAAATAGTTCTTTACGTAATTTTTACTTGGTAACTTTCCTTGGATCTATGTAAATATGTTATGTTATGTTAATATGTTCACATCTCCCTGTGTAAAATTTGTATCCACATTAATCCGGACACCTTCAAATCATTGTAACTTTTGAAATATTGCACGTAGGAATGAAAATTTCACTGTGGTGTAGCTGAGAGTCTATGATGAGAAAGACTATGATTGATGTTTACATTTCATGTTTAGTATTCAAGATGGCGACGAAAGAAAAACAAGTGCGCGAGCGAATTTTGTACGGACGTACGGCAAATCCTGGCTTGTCAATACGGGACCTTGCAAAAACATTGGATTTGCCTAAATCCACTGTTCACGATGTGCTCAAATTGTTTTCGGAACGTTTGACGGTGGAGAGGAAACCGAGAAGTGACAAAAACATTGAACGCGCTGATCCTGTCATCGACCGAAAGGTGAAAAGGATATAAATGAAAAACCCAAATCTCTCCATTCGAACGGTGGCTCGTAAAAAAGGGATGTCGCCTGGTTTTGTCCTAAAATCAAAACAACGTTTGGGACTTAAGTCGTATAAAGTAAAAACAGTTCCAAATCGCAACGACAAACAGAACTTGGCAGCAAAATCACGGGCTCGACGTTTGTACTGCGAATATTTGACGAAGTTTTCATGCGTTGTTATGGACGATGAAACTTATGTCCTGGAGGATATCAAGCAGGTTCCAGGGCTGACTTTTTATTCTGCCATGGCCAGAAATACTACAGCTGAGCATTTCAGAACGAAGAAGGCATCGAAATTTCCCAAAAAATACCTTGTATGGCAAGCAATTTGCACGAATTGCAAAAAGAATAAATCTTTCGTCACTACAGGCACAATCAACAAGGAGATCTATCAGAAAGAGTGTCTGCAGAAGTGCTACCCTTCATCAAAAGTCACAAAGATAAACCTTTGTTCTGGCCCGATTTGGCATCATCCCACTATGCTAAAACTGTGATGGAGTGGTACCAAGCAAATCAAGTGAACATTGTACCAAAAACCTCAAACCTGCCAAAATGTCCAGAGCTACGACCAATCAAGAGATATTGGGCTCTAATGAAGCGGAAGCTTTCTGGAAAGAAGCAAGGAATCAAAGACATCAAACACTTCCAGCAAATTTGGACAAAGACGGCTTCTACGATTTCTGAAGAGTCTGTAAAAACCCTAATGGACGGAGGTAAGCGCAAAGTTCGAAAATTATAAGCAAACACCGAATAACTATGTTTTGTCTTCACGAATTGTTAAAACACATCCCTTGAATCTGAAATAAACAACTACGATGGAAATATAATACGAATTTTATGTTTTATTCATGTTTTGAGGTGTCCGGATTATTGCGGATACCGACCTTATTTTATGCAATGAACTGTTAGCAAACCCCATTTTGATGCCGATTTTTGAGAAATCTAATATTTCCTCTAAATATTTTCATGAATTCTTCAGGACAACTAACCAAAAGTTTTCATTTTTTCAGATTTTGTAAGATATCTGTCATTGAAAATATCTTAATGTCGATTAAAATGAACTAACAATGTTATAATCCCAGATCAATTCGGACAACGGTAGAATCTATTGAAATCTGGGAGCAAATTAAAGATTTTTTGAGAAATAAAAAGAAGTGCGCAGTCACTTTTGAAATTTTCGAAATGCTAGAACACTGCCAGAAAAAGTCCAGAAACCTTTCTATTAATTTGCAAATATTGGAATTTTCACTCCACTACGATTTCAAGTTAGGTTCTTAGGTTCAATTTCTTCTTATGACCCGGATCGAAGTTAAGCTGGTTTCTGTTGATATTGGAACGTATCAAAATAATAAAAAGAACTGTGTTCAGAGTACGGAATCATAAACATTGTACAAGAGTGTTATAAAAAGTATCAGCATGGAAAACGTCATCAAAATAGCCCTGTACCATATTGTAAGTCGGTAGTTTGATCAAAGCATACACGGAAGAAACAAAGTACCCAGAATTGAGATCATTTCACCCAACTCTGGAGTTCCGTGCGGGAAGCCAAATTTGAGTATATGCCATAGTACTCAAATTTGAGTAACTGTATCCAAAGTTTATGGTGGGTAAGTTTAACGTCATGCAATAAAACTTGTAAAATCCAAAAAATGAGCACTTTTCCACACGGCTAGTTAGCAAATGTTATACAACATTTAAAATAAAGTGCCTTCCTCGTGATGATAGTATAAAAACATGAATTTTTTTGATAATTTTATTGATTTTGTTTATTTCTTAATTTCCGCGATTTTTTACAATAACGGCTAGGTAAGTACCGTAACATATTTCATCTGGTATTTCAATCTGATATACATCAAATAATAAAAGTATGCAAACGACTTCCGTTTTTACTCAAAAATAAGTTGTCAATGAAGTACTTACCCAATAAGTAATCTTTACCTAATTTGCAGAATCAAATTTACCCATCTCTCCAGTTCAACAACAGTAGTCAATTTTAAGTTTAAAAATACTCAATTTTAGGTGCTTTCCCGCATAACGAAAAACAATTTGCGATATAGTCAAAACTGTATTTCAAATGTAAGATATATTATCACATTTTATGTTATGGTTATCAAATAGTTCATTCTCGTTTTCACCATACAACCTCTACATTAACACATATGGTTAATGTATGCCATATTGTCATTAACAGGTTTTTTATTGTCTGCACTCGGTCTGGATTATATACCAACTTTATGGCATAGAGTACAGCAGAAAAAATGTTCGTGAAAATTGCCGTTTTTTTATGGAAACCTAACTTAACCGCCTATTCAGCATATTGTTATTTGACCTGTTACCATCTGAAATATTGTAAAAACTTTATAGGAGATTGTTAATTTATAGTTGTCAACTATAAGGATAAATGTTGTAATAATAACGTAAACGATCGTCCACAATATGGGAAATTGTCCAGGAATGGTTTGTGATTATGCGGGTTGTTTCTTCCGTGTCAGCGTCAATGACAGTTGTAATATATAAATTAAAGTGCTTTGTTTTGTAATGGTAATGCTGGTAATAACTTTTCAAAAATGCTGGTAATGCTGGTAATAACTTTTCAAAAGAAGCATTTCAGGAAGGAAATAAGGTTAAGTTCTCTCTTATTTTAAATCAAACTGTTGCTATAAGCTCGTGACCGTCCTATTTCAATAACGTTGTTTTATTAGAAATTTTTGTTATGTTCTTAATGGCGCAAAACTGTGGCGTGTGCACAGAACGCAGTAAGTTTGTTTAAAAAATTAGTCAGGAAAGAAGGAGCTAATTTTTGTAGCACTTCCTGATTTGAAAAAGAGTTGAGGAGATTCCCAAGTAACACAACTTGTTATGTAATGATCAAAAATCCATCTTCAAGACATGAGCTCATGTATTTTTCTAGTACACATAACTTATTTTTGGTTTCTTATATGTCCAAAACATCGCAATAAATCGATCTATTTGAAACATCTCTAAGGTCACACAAGAAGTTTTTAGATACAGATTTAGCACAAACAATACGTTTACAAGATGCTTTGAATAAAATGCTTTCAACATGATGATGTCTTATCTTGGTAGTTTCTAGAATCATAATAACAAATAGGTTATAATCAAGTAATTTAAAAGTTAAAACAATTGCAGACAAGGTTGCGGCTTATCATTTTTGACTTATCCATATTCATTTGCCGATAGCTCTTCTCAGAAGCTCAATTTCAAAATATAATGTATGATGAACTTATGGTGCTTGAGTAGACCTACAACTTGGTCTGACAATACATAGCTCTATTTCTTATATCTGAGGAATAAGAGCGTATATTCGCAGTGATCTTCGCGATGATATTCGCGGTGAAGATCACGCGATTATCATCGTGAAGATCACTGTGAATATACGCTCTCATGTCGAAGATATAGGAGTTAGAGCAATGTATTGTTAGACAAAGTTGTAGGTCTACTCATGCACTACAAGTTCATCATACATTATATTATCAAATCGACCCTCTGAATGGAGATATTTGCAAATGAATATGCCTGAGTCAAAAATGATAAGCCGCAACCCTGATTGCAGAAATACATGAACATGGCATACTAGTTTGACAAATGTCAAACGAACAGAATTTGAAAAAGATTGTGGTATTTTTGGAACCGGATTTCAAAAGTAGTAGGCAAATTTTAGGTCGCTATCTTTTTGGAATGAAGATTTCTTCGTTCTGAATGCTAAACGTTTTGTCATGATTTGTTTTTCCCAAAAGGCAATTGAATTTAAGATTTAACGGTGAAGGGACTCTAACAATTACTTTTCAAAAAATGTGTAATCAAGATGTTTACAACACTATAGAATGGATTCACAATTTTCGCGAATGGAGGCCCTTCTATTCATGTGTCGACATGTACATGGCATTTTAGAGTATGATAAGTGAAAAATTAAAGAAAATTATGTCTTCAGTTACGACTTGACGATTTGATCTGATTCTAACCGGCTTAGACGCTCTTTTCAGCGAACTTTCCCCTGCTCTCAACTTGTTATTCAAGAAACACTCTAGAAAGGTTTAATGAGAAAGATTCCCTCGATCAACTGGGCTGGTAGTCAAACCCGTCAGCCTCCGGCTTGGAAAACCGGAGTCTTACCAACAATCATTGTGAAACTAACCGATTTGAAATTAAATCACTGTTGAAACACCCTTTGATCCGAAGTACAGCTTACAGCTTGCACCTTGCTATACATTCTTGCGCTATTCAGATTTGATGTACTAGATATTTGTATATGTTTTTGTTGTGTTCTTATAATGGCTAATAGATTTCCCAAAGACGAACTCACTTTAAAAGGCGCATCATTTTAATAAACGTTTCTCTAAATCAAGTTAAATTAACTTTACTGAAGCTCTCCTTAAAAAACTACTTAGTCCAATAATGTTCAAAATAAATTAACAGATTGCTCCTACAAAATTGATATTATCGTTCCAGTTGGAAATAGAAAATAGCAACAACCAATAATCAGTTTGATTCTCATGCCAAACACTTCATCCGACACCTATCTAGAATGAAATCGATATTCACTAGTGACTTATTCCAGGTTTCAACTGTAACTTTTAGAATAATCATAATTATTGAACATTGATGGCACCAAACCGAATTGACGAAAACAAAAAAATAAATCAATCACCAACTTTTTTCCAACACAAACCCGTTAACAATTATAACCGTACATCCGAATATATTAACGAACCGAACCGTTTCAATGACGCAATCGAACTGACCTTTCTCAACGCAAATCACAATGGCGGTGGCGTCGATGTGATGCACCCTCTTCCCAAAATCGAATTTCCAATAAGAAATCCGGAAACATCTGCTCGTCACATGTGTATTGCGGCCTATTCAACATTATTTTCCCCCATTTCGTCCTTTATCGTCCGTATATTTCCATTCGTGTCGGTTTTGGTCTTTCTCTTGCTTTTGACCCGAATTTCAATTATATCTGCGGCAATCGTCGATGATCGGGGTTGTTGGCTCGTGATTTTCTGTATTTTGTTAATATAATAACGGTGGAAGTTTCTTGACCGAAAAGTTGATAAAACATTAAAACTTTGAGAAGATGTTTGTTTATATTTGAACGGATTAAACTTTCCGTTGAAAATCGACACATCTCAAGCAAAATTATTGGAGATAAAACATGAAAACAGAATGCTTGATAATGGTGCCGCTGATCAATTCAAAATAAAACAGAACCTAAACATTAAAATAAAACTTGAAAAATGTTCGAAGCCTAACGCCAATAACGATCATGATTTCCTTTTTTGCGGTTTGTATTATGCACCATTCATCAAATATGTCATGCAAAAAAATGCCACTTTGACTACCTGGGAACAAACTTTTTTCCATTACTTTATTTAGAGACTGTCACTCCTGAGCTGGTTCGTCTCTTACCTGGGAACTTGCCTTTCTATCGGTTAGACGGTGAACGCTTTTTGTTTTTTAACGCCTTTTTTTTACCTTTTATAAAGAGCACTTTGTTATAACTAGTTCCATGAAAACAAATTTATGCTTTAGAACCCGTTTAAGGTATGGCCCATTTAGGGTTGGAGCAAACATGGTTGATTACAGCGACCCTAGTAGGCGGATTTGTAAACTATGACATCTTATGTGTTCCATACAAGAATAACAACATCAGAATTTTTTTTTGCGATGCTGTTCCATCGTGTTTCAGAGAAAAACATAACAAAAAAGAAAGAAGAAAAGTAATTGTGCACAATCATTTGGAAAACCTTTCGTGATCTGGGCCAAAACTTGCTAAACTGTTGGGTTTCCCCCCAAAATACCGTGTGGCGTGTTTTGAAAAATGACAGAGAAATTTTGTCAACGGATCGCAAGCCTCAAAACAAGCGCCGGGCGGGTACCGTCAAACGTCAACTGCGGAACAAAATCATCAAGAACATTAAGGCAAACCCCAACATCTCAGACTGCCGAACAAGCCGATTTCAAAAAGCTACCGGGACAAAAATTTGACTTGGCTTCGGCTCGGGGAGATGTTCCTGCCAAATTCAAGTTTGTGTTTGCAGATAAATTTGCACGTAAATACATGATTTGGCAAGGCATCTGTAGCTGCGGTAGGAAGACCAATGTTTTCATCACTGATAAGACATTTAAATCGAAAGCGAATATTGCCATTCATCAGATCCCACAATAAACAATAAACTGTCATGTTTTGGCCAGATCTTGCAAGCTGTCATTACAGTAAAACAGTGCTTCTGTGGCATGAAACCAACGGGATTCAGTTTATACCGAAAGAACTCAACTCACCAAAATGTCCCCAGCTCACACCGATAGAGAGATTTTGGGCTATTATGAAGAGGCAGCCGAAGGTGGCAGTGTCGTCAAAAACAGCAATGAATTGAAAGCCAAGTGGAATAAGATTTCCAAAACGATCGATGAGAATAATGTGCGCCAGTTGATGAAACGTATTCCGGGAAAAAATCACAACTTTCATCTAAATCGAAATGATTTTTTTAAATATATTGTCTCTCTAAAGTTCACATAAATTCGAACATTTCAGTTAAAACAGAATACTATTTTGTTATATACATTAACAAAAAATGCCCAATAGGCTAAGTTACAATTCTAACTGGGTCACACCTTAGGAAGCGAAAGCTTCTAGACAAAATCGTCAAAAGGTCGAAAGTAACAATTGTAAACAATGACTTCAAACGTAAATTTTCTGGTTGCTAACATCTTTATCTACCACCGACGAGAAGGTAATAACTCCCTGTAACAATTTACGGTGCTATTTTTGGTGCTATTTTGTTTGTAGAAGAAAGCAGATTCCAGAAAAATACGCTAGATGTCATTGTTTACAAATGTAACTTTTGTCTAGACTGAACCTTAGCCTTTGCCTATTTATAAACCACGTAAACTTTTCAGGAAGAAGGGGGGGAGTCTGACCGAATTCTACGCTCCACACAAAATTTCCAAAAACACGTATAAAGAAAAGTCTTCGAAGGGAGAAGGGGGGAGGGGTTCAGATTTTCAAAAATGAGTCTGCGTGGTTTTTGAACATGCACAAAGCAAATGTAAGCAACGAAAGCGTTTGCTGTCTTATATACAACAGATCTGATTAAGGTGATATCTGGCTTAAATTTATAAGAACACGGTGCGAGTCTTGATACGCTTGCAACTAAATGAACAAAAATTTAAAAGAACTGGCACTGTTATGTTTTTTTTTTCTATGTTTTTTCAAAATACTTTCGTTTGCTAAAGTGTGCAAATTCTGCAAATTAAGACGTAGGTGTGTGTGTTTTGAAAGTTACCCTCGGAAGCTTAATTTCTTCCATGGTTTTTCTTTCTGTGTAGAAACATTTCAAACAATTATTTTCAAACTACGCCGTTTCCTGTCAGTTTGAACATAAATATCTTTTGCATAACCTCAGATTAACTTCCTGTACATAATGTAGCACTGAGAGTAATTCAAGCATCTCCCATTCTTGACTAACAAGGGGTTCAAACTTTTATGAGAACATGCTGCTTACTCGAGAATTATACATTTTGTATTTTAGATGCCTGGATAGTTCTCATATGTGGTTGGAATTTCTTTTTCATTTGTTTTAGAGACCCCCCTCCCTCCCCCTTCAGAGAGGGAGGGGTCTCAAACCCCCATAAAAAAATTTCATGCCTCCAAAAACCCCCACATGCCAAATTTGGTTCCATTTGCTTGATTAGTTCTCGAGTTATGCAGAAATTTCTGTTTCGTTTATATGGAAGCCATTTTTCCTGACGAGGAAGGAGTCTCGAACCATCACAAGAACCTTTCTTGGTTCCAAAACCTTCTGCATACAAATTTCCATCACAGTAGGAATAATTCTCATGTTTGGATTCAATTTGTGTTTCATTTCTATGAGAGCCCCCACAATTCAAAGAGAAACGGGGTCTCGAACTACCGTAGAAACAATTGTTGCCTCCAAAAACCCGCACATGCCAAATTTTGTTCCATTTGCTTGATTAGCTCTCGAGTAATGCATAAATTTGTGTTTTAATTGCAAAAGAACCAAGTGAGTGGGGAGGGTACTTTCAGATAGGAAAGGAGTCTCGAACCATCATAAGAACCACAGAGAACAGACGAATTGGCTCATACGATATAACAAATAATCATGTGTATTCGAATATAGTGGCGCCGTAGTGCAGAGACATTCCACGGTGAATCACGGTGAAAGCAATCCACCCATGGGAAGAGTTATTTTTCTTCATGTCGTTTCTATTTTATGGGAGAAACTAGGAGAAACGATGGTCCTACCGTGAATTTGTAAAAAAGTTGTGAATATGTATAAAAACCTCTCTTGCTATGTATTTAAGATCTATTTTTTTTGGTTTCCACGAATACAGAAAGACGGCCTGTGAAAAAAAATGGTAAAAATATATTACACTTCCCTTGGATAAGAAGCTTTCACCGTGAAGATCAATTTTCGATCTGTCATTCGCACCCATGTAAAAACAGATATTGTTCATCCGTTTGATCATCAACCAAGTTTGATGGCTCTGTATGTAAAGTTGTTCCCATCCACTTTTGGTAGTCAAGTCAACATCATCTTCGAGATATTCGTATTCCATTGCGTTATCTGCTGGTAAATGCTATGATCTTTCCCAACACTTTGCGGGTATGCTCTTTCCCAATCAAGTTATCAGTGTTTGATTGCTTATCGGAATCCTCACAGGAACCTTTGCCGGAACCACAAAGAGAATCCACGGGCGGAACAGCATTAGGTAGTAGCCTACAAAGTATATGAAAACATTATTGTGACTGCCGATATTGCGATGATTTTTCCCGTTTCACATTTTCATCCCATTTCAACCTATCATCATCACTTGTTTACCAACATTGATGACGTAACAGAACAACTCTGTCAATGTTCCTGTATCAAATTGTAACACTAGCGCCACCCCATTAGACATTCCATACTAATTTGAATCGACAGTTCCGTTTATGATCACAAGCGTTCATTTGAGCCTGGACGTCTGTTCTCTGTGTAAGAACCTTCCCCGGACCCAAAAACCCTGCATACACATTTCCGTTACAGTAGGGATATTTCTCGTGTTTGGTTTGTATGTTTCATTTGTATGATAGCCCTTCTCAATAGGGAAAGGTCTCAAACCACCGTAGAAACATTGCTTGCCTTCAAAAACCTCTGCATGCCCAATTTGGATTTATTTGCTTGATTAGTTCTCGAGCTATGCAGAAATTTGTGTTTTATTCGCATGGGAGCCCCCCTCCCCCCTTCAGATGGGAAAGAGTCTCAAACCATCATAAAAATCTTCTCCGGCCTCAAAAATCTCTGTTTGGTTAAATTTGTGTTTCATTTATCTGAGAGCCCTCCCCCCTACCAGAGAGAGGAGGGGTCTCGAACCACCATCGAAACAGTTCTCACCTCAAAAATCCCCACATGCCAAATTTGATTCCACATGATTGATTAGTGCTTGAGTTATGCAGACACTTCTGTTCGATTTATATGAGGGCAGGGGAGGGGTCTTAAACTACCATAGAAACATTGTTTGTCTCCAAAAACTCCCATATGATAGATTTGATTTCTTTTGCTTGATTAGTTCTCGAGTTATGCAGAAATTTGTGTTTCATTTATATGGAAGCCCCCTTTCCAGAGAAGGTAGGGGTCTCTAACTATCATAAGAACCTTCTCCGGCTCCAAAAACCCCTCGATACAAATTTTCAAGCCGATCGATTCAGTAGTTTTCGAGTCTATAAGGTTCAGACGGACTGACAGACAGAAATTCATTTTTTTGATACATACCTAGATATCCTAAGAATTAATGCCACAAGGCAGAAGATTACACATAATTCGTACAAATTATGTAGGTTACATCACATATCTTTGTCTTTATCCCCATTATGCGTACCGCTTTGAAATATTTCTTCAAAGTTGTTTCACGGGGAGGAATGGTAGTTAAAATATAATAGATTATATGGAAACATGTAGGGTTTATAAAGACATAGCAGCAATATTAAATAAGTAACGATATATCAATGTGAAATGACAAAAAAGAAAACCTTCATATCTGCGTATAAATATCTACCTGTGCTACTATATTTGACCTGAAATAGAATTTTTACTTATAATGAAATAGTGCCAATTTTTACAATAGAACGCTTTGGATCGCATCCTATTTCGCTATTTTTCGAAACGCCATCTGCCATCTGCGAGTTAAAGCTTCACATCTCAGTGGCCAATAACGCAACAACGAACAGTGACTTATGAAATCGCCCGTTAGATATGCAACCGAACAGTGCGACATATTGAGCTAATCCGATGGCGATAATGATACTAATTAGGCAAAACCACTAATCCAATTAGGGCCAATTTCTTCACCTCCGCTTAGAGCCTAAACAATGTTTAAGCGTATGGGTAAGCACCGCTTAGGAGTTAAGCGGAGGTGAAGAAATTGGCCCTTAGACAAACTAATTATCACAGCATATCACCGTAAGAACGGTGAACGATAGATAATAGATTGAAACTGTTTAAATGGTCGAACCAAGCATCTAACTTAATATCAAAACCAGAAATAATTTTGTTGTTTCCTTCTGGTCGGGATCCTCTTAGCTTTTTTTTGACGATATGTTTTTTTTTAATTCTCAATACTCTTGTACAACAATATTTCTAGATTACTAATCAAGAAGGTGCTTCTGGTAAAAATGAGGACAAATCGGATCTCAAACGATATTTTAAATTAACCTTGTTTCGTCAGTAAAAACCACAATCACAATTTGTGAGTCCCAACAGTATCCTTACTGTTGTTTCAAATCGGTTTTAAGCGGCTGATTGTACATTAGTACAAATCGGTCCAAATCGGAAATAGGTGTAACGTATATAAAATTTACTAGATTTCGCCGAAATTCAACGAATCGTTCAGCAAAACGAACCATGCTGTTAAACCAACCCTTTTATCCAACATCCCACTGATTTCTCGAAGAAACGCAGAAGTGTTGCCAGCTTTCAATAGTCCTTTTCTTATTTTACCAGCATGCAGGCGTGATCGAATTTGCAATGTCTCGGCTCTCAATTGACTTCTTCTTAAAATATGTTTGGCCCTTCTGGCAACACTGTTTGTTTATGTGTTTTTATTGCAACGACAACAACAATAAATTTGTGTATTCCTAACCGCCATCGCAGTAAGAGAAATATAATTAACAGTGAAAGTATCGCCGAGGTTAAAATCACTTTACTTTCATCCTTCCGAATCCAATACGCGTGTGTCTGCAAGTGCTCTATGATATCTGTCCGCCCACAAGGCGGAGCTGGCCACGATATTGCCTCGGTCTTAGATCACCCGTTTTACGCATCGAGAATGTATGTTAGTCGCAAGTTTCAGACTCAATACAGCAACTGTTCGCTAACTGGGTACTGTTTAACTGGGCACTTTAAGAATCAGCATTTGACATCTTGTTGTCAAAATTTGGAAGAGGCATATAAAAAGGCATATAGAGTTCGTGGAGGATAGAAAAAATGTTAAATTGTTCGAAATTGAGCCGTGATGCTATAAAAAATATTTTGAACAATGGGATTCACAATATGTTACATCGCAATAACTTATAAAGCATATAAACATTATGTAATTTGTGTATTGCGCAATTAAATATGCCAATCGAAATTAGATCGAAAGCCCCCTCAAATTTTATTTACATCTGAAATGTCAGCCCAGTTACAGAGAAGCATCCACTAATTGGGCTGTGCCCTTAGCCCAGTTTGCGAACAGTACAAACAATTCTGTCTGTCATCACATATATATCCGCGAAACACTCCTATACTTTAATTATAGAACAGCTCTTCAATCGCCGAAATCATACGAAAATCAATCTTTCTAAGTCCTTATGTAGAACGATAAATCATTGAGATTCGAAAGGAGTGTTTAAAGTGGAATTTTTCAACATAAGGAAATCGTTATCATGGGAAGCGAGTAATGGCGATATAACCATACGCCATAAAAAGTTACGACATAAGTAAGTGCTGATGTCCCAACCGACAGACAAGCTCTCATGCAAGAAATGGAACACCTTTGGCTTTATAGCCGGGATATAAGTAGAAAAAGCCTATGTTCCAACCCAGAAAATCAGACAACAAAGGAGTGCATACATCTTAAAACATCATTGTCCTCCAATGGTGAAGCTATTGATGAGGTCCAAAAGGCTCCACTATAAATCCTATGGGCCATATTGTATTGAAGTTCCAGGATTTTAAGCAAGCACATACCGTGCCCGCTCCATAACTCCGATCCATAGAGTATGCAAGGCACAATCGTTGCCTTAGCAATCTTGGACAATTTACTGCGCGAAGCTTCAGAGAAGCAGTCGTTTAGGGCCCAAAGTTGGGGTTAGATGAGTTATTCTCGAACAGGAATCAAAGGCCATCTTTTCAATATAAGCCCTCACTTAAAACGTAACGGCCGCATTTTACGCGCGGCTGGAACGAGACTATTTTTGATGCAGGTCACTCCCAACGACTCACACATCTTAAAACTTATCTCATATCAAAGATCCCGCACATCCCCATCCAATTTCCAACTCCAGATGTCTATGAAGTTAGCATGACATATATTCTTATGTAGACATCAAATCAACAAATTCCCTCCCATCCCTGCAGGTCATAAGAACCTGGTCAGTTGTTGAGCAAACAGAACGATGGATGAAGAGGCTGTCACACCCAAGGCAGCTCCTCTGGTGCTGGGGCTTAATTTGACATTCTCAGACTAGATGCTCCCGCGGTGCACCTTGAAACGCTAAGCTCCCTTTAGTGCCATATGGCGCATTGAAGTCGATGTCAGTAAGACCCCAATTGCGCAATCTGGCCGCAAACGGAACTTAGACGGTACCATTGACTTCGGGCTGACACCTATGTCGTCTCCCTGAGCACTGTCGCGTGCAACCGACAGAAAATGGCGAGATTCCCATGGCATAGGCTGTCACCATCCCATTAAAACGCTGACAAATCTTCAGAACCTACGGGATCAAGTCCCTATCGCTTCGAAGTTTTCTGAGCACAAACCTCAAATACTATAAGGACTTCAGGCGTGAAATTTTCAATAATCGTTTGCTCCACTGGAGCATACACTGGTTAGTGGTTAGCAACTTGAGCGTTGTTTCTTTTGTTTTGTTTGTGATTTTCAGTCTCAAAAATCGTGAAGTGATAATTAACCTAACCTACAAATCATATGGAAAAAGGACTCCCTCCAGTTTCACCTTCAGTACGTTCCAATCTATGCCAACCGGCTGTGCCAGCTAGGCGAAAGTAGGCTCAGATGCCTATACCTAACTTGCACTAATCTGACTCTGAACACGTTATTGCCATGAAAGCTTCCTAGCTTGCATAGATAACCATGGGATCATTATAGTGACTACTTCACGTGGGTTTGGATAGCGGCTGAAGGAGGACCTAACAGCATGGAGCCCTAAGCTTCAATCTCAACTAGCAAGAAGGTAGGATCCGTCGGCGCATCGGACACGCGCGGAACAAGTGTCTTCGCAAGTTGGACCAGGACTCATCCGGCTAAGAAAATGAAGCAAGACACGCTTCTCAAAGTTATTGTGGTCTCGGAGCAGCTACTAGTAAATGCTATAATCGACTTCACATCGACTCGTAGCAGTATTAGCAATGACCTTAAATGGAGATTATTGAAACTTCGTAAGTCCGCCCAAGCTGCATGCCATGAGAGGGATGAGCTGGAAGCAAGGCTTCTAGCCGACCTAAGGGCCAGGGAAACGACCAGCTAGTCGGAGAAGGCCAGAGAGTTTTCCTCTAATCGATCTCTGTGGGAAGTCTCACCCCATCTACCATGGAGGAAAGGACGTCCAAGCGAGCGAGGAAATTTCCCGGGGAAGTGAAACCGGTGCTGCCAAAAAGCGGATGGTGGCCACGGGCCCCACCGGCCCATCCTGTTGAACAAACCGGCGAAAAGAGACTGGTCCCAGTGCCTAGTCTAGCGCAAAGCCCAGCTGAATGAATAGAGGCTCAAGCGCCGAGGGCGGCGCAAGTGCTCAGTGCCAGCCCTAGTACTGAAAAAGAAGTGTTAAAATAGGTACAAATGACGATCCACAGAGGCCAAAGCACACCTGGACCAAGTTCCGTTATTAGGGAAAAATGCCCCAAAAGAAAACAATAAGAGAAAAGTGGCACGAAAGCGGTACCGCAGTGAGGGACTCTTTGTTAAGACTGAAGAGTCTAGGAGGTCTTAAAAGCGATGCGCGGTGACGTGACGCTCGTGGATCCGGATGCCGATGTGCGGAGTATACGCCGTACTCGCCCGAGCGAAATTATTCTAGAGCAAGACACCAAAATGAAAGGCCAGGCGTTAAAAAAACTGACAGAACAAGCGTGGTGTGGAGGTGTGGAGGAGCGTGCCTTAGCCACGCAAGTAACTCTCCAGAGTAAAAATCTGTACGAGATCACGGAGGCTATCATACTTCGACAAAAAAGTATATACATAGGCGTTTGAGCGGAAACTCGAATTCACCGCTTCATCCTCATCATTCGTCCCAGTTATCACATCGTCCATATACGTATCTTCTTAAACAGCTTTAGTAGTCAGCGGAAATCTCATGAAGGCTGGAAGATTTTGACTTCGTAAATGGGCTTCCAACCGTCTGGAGACACTGCAGTGCACTGCATGGGGTCCTACAGAAGGATTTAACCATTCCTATCACAAATGAGATCTGCCTAGATCCAGACCCGTCGGTGAAGACACTCGGATTAATGTGGATGCCGAAAACCGACACTCTTCGCTTTAAATTCACAATCCCAACCTTGGAAGACGTAGAACTCCTCACTAATCGCCACTCTGTTTGATCCACTAGGTCTTCTAGGGGCTGCCATCACAACGTTCAAGGTGTTCATGCAGTTATTGTGGACCCTAGAAGATGAAGATAGAAAGCGGCTGGATTGGGATCAACCACCACCTCACACGGTGGGTGAGGCATGGAGAAGTTATCACCGACAACTTCCAATTCTCAACCAGATCAGGATCAACAGATGTGTTATGATTTCACATGCTCAATGGGTAGAACTACACTGCCTTTCGGATGCCTCGGAGAAGGAGTATGGTGGATGCATTTATGTTTGAAGCGAGGATACTAATGGATGCGTTCTAGTTCGTCTGTTGGCCTCTAAATCTAGAGTAACTTGCCAAACTATTCCTAGGTTGGAGCTCTGTGGCGCATTTCTGACTGAAAGGGTGAAGGAAGCAATCAGACTTCCCATGACTGCACATTTATGGACGGATTCTACGTGCGTCTTACATTGGATATTGGACACTTCCTCTACCTGGAGCACATACATCGGAAATAGAAGTGCAAAAATTCAGCGGCTAACAGAAGGCTGGCAGTGGCGGCATGTTCAAGGAGTGCAGAATCCAGATGATCTGATCTCTCGAGGAATTGCACCGCAGAACATTGCAGAGAACCGCTTCTGATGGCATGGACCGGACTGATTGGTAGAATCCTTCCGGATCGCCACACTCAACAGAGTCAGCGAACGCCGAAGAGGTAGAAGGAGAAAAACGCCGGACTGTAACGGCAGCCACGGCAAAAAAAACTATCTTGGAATTTATAGATTGGTACGTTGATTCGGACTGCCGCTATTTGGGAATGATTCATGAAGCTTCTGCGGAAACCCAGGGCCGAGAGAAAGGTGGCCCTTTATCGTCCGATGACCTTGGAAGCGAAGTCAGGAAAGAGTTCCTGAGTGCCCTATCAAAATCATCCGTTCCATCATTACGCTGGTTCCATCCATACCTATCTTCAGATGGTCTGATTCGTCTGGGTGGTCGATTAGGACATTCGACAGAATCAGAGGACTTCAAACATCCAATCGTGCTTCCTAAGGGACATCGGTTAACTCGTTTACTCGTTGAACAGTGTCATGAGCGCTTACTTCATGCTGGACCTCAGTTGGTGTTGAGCGCTATTCGGCTGGAATATTGTCCATTAGGAGGAAGAAGCATCGTTCTACAAGTTGTCCATCGTTGCCACAAGTGCGCAGTTCATGGGTGAGCTGCTGGCTGAGCAAGTAACGGTGTCGCGCCCATTTTCCCGGACGGGCATTGATTTTTTGGACCAGTATGCGTTAGGCCAGGCCCCAGACAGTCCGCGATAAAGGTATGCGGAGCCATTTTTATATGCCTTGCAACTAAGGCGATACATATCAAGCTTGTCTCCAACTTATCAACGGATCGGTTTATTTAGGCGTTACGACGGTTTGTGTCAAGGCGAGGGAAGTGCGCAGATATCTTTTCAGACAATGGCACAAACTTCTTAGGTGCTCGGAACCGGTTGGAGGAATTACTGCGATTTTTAAAGGACAAGGACCACAAGGAGAAGGTCAACAATTACTGTCGAGACGAAGGTATTCGCTGGCACTTTAGTCCTACAAGTGGTCCACATTTCCGTGGACTTTGGGAGGCCGTGGTTCGCTCCACTAAGTTCCACCTTCAAAGAATTATTGGAGACAACCCCAAGTCCATAGAGGACATGACTACGCTCTTGGTCCAGGTAGAAGGTTGCTTGAACTCTAGACCCATAACACCACTTTCAACCGACCCTAGTGATCTAGAGCCCCTGACTCCAGCACATTTTTTAATCGGGTCGTCACTACAGGCTCTCCCAGAGATTGATGTAACCAATATTCAGCTCAACCGCCTAACCCAAATAGATCTAATACAACGGAAGCTTCAGGATATTTGGAAAAGGTGGAGACTGGAATACCTGAGTCAATTGCAAGGCCAGAACAACCGCTGGCGACCGCCGGTTACAATCGAAGTTGGCAAGATGGTCATAATCGGTGACGACAATCTACCGCCAATCTATAGCAAAGCCGCTCAATGTGAATAAAGCACGAGGACCAGATGGTAAGGAGTGTATCGAATATAAGTTATCCACATACATTTGCGTTATACGCATGTATTTGTGATGGTTTTTTATGCTCTGAACACTACATGCTGTGCGTTTGACTGTCAGTTTTCTTTTGTATACTTATTTGTGCGGTTCAAATTCTGCGTTTTCAAAATGTCACGTATTGAAAAGGAAGTGAAAATTAAGGTTTGGAATTCATCATTCGAGTGTTAAAACCATCATTAATAAGTTTGGGGAACACTATTCCTTGGATGAGCTACCAGGAAGAGGCAGAAAACCCGGTTCTTCCAACCCGAAACTGGAGCAGAAAGTGGTATCTCTAATCGCGAAGAACAAATCAATGTCAATACGTGATTTGACCAAAAAAGCAGGAACAAGTGTCGGAATGATCCAGCGTATCAAGAGGCGAAACCACCTGAAGACCTACAAGAAGCAGAAAATCTCGAAACAATGTGCAGAACAGAAGAAGCGAGCAGCAACAAGGGCTCGGAAAGTGTATTCGGGTCTTTTGCAGCGTCCGGATGCATGCGTTTTGATGGACGATGAGACCTATGTAAAGGAGAACTCAAAAACCCTTCCAGGTCCGCAATACTTTACTGCCGTCGTTGGGGAGGATGTGAGCGATGCGGACAGGTCGATTCAAGTGGAGAAATTCGGTGGAAAGGTACTCGTATGGCAAGCAATATGTTCCTGTGGTTTGAAGTCAACCATTTTTTACACTACCGGAACTATAAATGCGGAAATCTATCGATCTGAGTGTCTCCAGAAGAGATTGTTACCCTTATATAAGAAGCATAGTACACCTCCACTGTTTTGGCCGGATTTAGCGTCGGCTCACTATGCCAAAACCACTCTCAATCGGCTTGCGGAAAAGGGTATGGATTTCGTTGAGAAAAATATCAATCCACCAAATTGCCCTCAGCTTCGACCCATCGAACGTTACTGGGCAATCGTGAAGAGGGTCTTCAAGAAGACTGGTAAGGCAGATGGGAACATGCAGGAGTTCAAAAAAATTTGGGCTCAAGCGTCCAAAAAATGCGATGCAACACTTGTCCGGAACTTGATGAAGAGCATTCGATCCAAAGTTCGAAAATTGGTGAAGGAATAACATAAATTTCATCCGGTCTTCATTATGTTCAAGTTTAACCTCGTACAATAAAGGATCAATTTTTTGTATTAATAAAATATCGGTTTTCAACATAATTTGAAAGAAAGTTTGTAGATAGCTTATTTTCGATACACTCCTTATTCCGAACGCGGCCATAAAGCTACTTGTTTTGCTGTCTCCCGAAATGTTCAGGTAATGCAGAGATACCTGGACGAGGGCGTCTTCCCGGACACCTGGAAACGCCAGATCCTCGTATTGCTACCCGAAACACGGAAGGCTCCAGGTGATCCATCGGCGTATCGACCGATACTCCTGTTGGACACGGCAGGTAAGGTGCTTGAGAGGACAATCCTTAACAGGCTGTCGGAGTACACGGAGTTTGAATTCCGTGAGGGAAAGTCAACGATGGATGCCATACTGTACGTCATCAAGACGGCAGAGATGACAATCCAGCGCAAGAGGAGGGGAGTCCACTATTGTGCAGTGGTCATCATGAGGTGACATGAGAAACGCGTTCAATAGCACCTGTTAGGAGCCTATCGCCAACTCGATCCAACGCCTCCGGGTTCCGGGGTACCTGAACAGAATGGGAAACTACTTCCAGGAGCGGATCTGGAACGTGTCCAAGTCACCCAGGGTTTTCTGCCAGGTTCAATTCTGAGTCCGTTGCCCTGGAATACGATGAATCAACGGGGTAAAGATTGTCGGTTTCACGGACGACATCACTCTAGGTCTATGGTGAACTGGATATTGCTTCACCAACTAATTCCAGCTGATAAATCATACTCCGTACCAACTGAGTTCGTACCCTCTGAGGCTCGTTAGCGACGAGTCTATATTCCAAAGTACAGTTCTAATCTGCGTCTGTTTATTCAAAAACTGATATCTAGTCAGATACACGTGTAACCTGCTTTAAACATACTCTTGCTGAACAGCTTCGTATATAATAATCAGAATAAACTCACCAGTACAACACCCACCCTGCGTCTTCCTTACAAAATCTAACAACAATCTATTTTACGAATGACTCCGAACCAGAAACAGCGACCTTTTCCATTTCTACCAATATCACCCATTTTCTGTGCAAACATCGCTTATCTTTCGCAAACTTTGCCCATCTAAGTGTTGGTTGGCTGAACATCTATTTACCGAACTGTGCTGTACTGCCCCTTGCGAGGGGGCATTCTATATTGATTAAATATCATCCCTCAGCAGAACGTGCTCAACGTTTAATTATCCACTTCGCACCCGCCGCCGAAACTCCTCCGATGAAAACATAGCCAAGATCGTCTAGATGTGAGTGAATTTGTAACCATCGTCGTTCCTCTATTTGTTCGCATACGCCGTACTTGCCATGGGGTAATTAAAATTAATTTACTTGTTTTCGATGCTTACACTGTTATAGTATGAATGTGAACCGCAAAAAGAAGGCATTCCTGTCTGGTTTTTCATTTAGATCTTATGCACGCGTCCCGTCGCCACCACCAAGGTCTGGGTGACCCGGGCATACATAGAGAGAGAGGGTGGGGTGTGTTGTTTGACAGGCGCGACGAGTGCCAATTTTAATTCAACTGCTAAGAGAACTGCCACTTTGAGCATTCAATGAGCTCCAATCGAGCGAAGTGGTGCAGATCTACGATTGTGACGCTTGGCGATACCTATTTAACTCGTAAAAACGATCAGCACATATTCATAGTAGTTATTGTCCAATTGTTCTGCTGGTGGTGGGTATCATTCAACAGTCAACACGCGCTCTCGCGTACTGATTGAAGTAGGCTGCCGCAAGTTGAGCGATTTGCTTTTGCATGTGCTGAAATTACCAGTGTGATATGACTCCGACCCAATGCTGGCCGTGCTCAAGGGGCTTCGTAGAGGCAAGAATCGTCGTTGTTTATAATGCGTCCGCGCTTTCTTGGGCGGCTCTGCCTCTAGATTTCAGCTATTTATAGTAGCACTCCGCAGTTTAAAAAGAAAGTCTCGCCGCCGCCGCCGCCGCCACCGACATCATCGGAAGGGAATACCAACTCGTGGCCAGTGCCAGAGATATGCACTGTGTTGACGCATAAATTTGACTGGTATTTTCAGAATGAAGTGGAATACGCCACACCACTTGTTTGCACAGTTGATTAAGCTGGTGTGCGAGTTTTGTCGTCTTCAGCGATGATGGTAAACCATGTCGCTAGGTGTCGCAATCATATCGGCAGGCCGAAAGGAGTGGAATGAAGAACACACAGCTCGACTTTATTGCCTAATAAAATAAGCATTTGGCCTCTTGACCGATGCTATTTTTAGCCCGGTTTAGTTCGCTGCAGAAAACAGCTGAATTTTCCTCTTTGGACGCCGAGAAAAAGATAAAACTTATTTAATGTTGTAGTGTAGCATGCGTCTTATCTCCGGAGGTGATACAAACAACGAATGCGATAGCAAGATCGCAGGGTTTGCGTTTTTGAATATGATTCATTTATTTGTGTTTTGCGTTACATAATATATAGATGGATCGCAGCGCAATCGCAGCATTTTTGAAGATAGTTTCAAATTAACTATAAGGGGAAATGTCATCTTCGGTACCGTAGATTGTTCGCGGCAATCAGTTTTAAAACGCCTAATACAACATACATCCTTGCACTTGCCTTTTAGCTATCATCTCAAGTAACCCTCCGAAAACCATCCAGCTTCATCAAGTTTAATTATTGTTTTATGAAAGCTACTATAAATCAATTTCGTTTTATTATCTTCGTCCATCGTTTTAGCTATCTTATTCCACCAGGTCTTCATCTGATTGATTTCTTTGACAACCTTTCCCTTTGCCTTGAGTCTCCTCTTCATGATTGCCCAGAATTTCTCAATAGGGCGGAACTGGGGGCAGTTGGGTGGGTTAAGGTTTTTCGGAACAACCTGGACCCCTTTCTCTGCATACCATTCTTGAACGACTTTGCTGTAATGGCAGCTTGCCAAATCTGGCCAAAACATTACGGGATGGTCGTGGGATCGAATGAACGGCAAAATTCGTTTTTGGAGACACTCTTTTTGGTATAGTTCATGGTCTTATTTGTAACGAAAACTTTCGTGTTTTTGCCACAGCTGCAAATGCCCTGCCAAATCATGAATTTTGTCGGCAAAAACAAATTTAAATTTGGCTGGAACATCCCCCCGAGCCGTTGCCAAGTAAAATTTTTGACCTGGGATTTGCCCGAAGTCAGCCTTGACATAGGTTTCATCGTCCATCAGAAGACACCCGTCGAACTTGGTCAGCACCTGGTCGTATAGCTTACGAGCACGGATTTTGGCCACACTATTCTGTTTTATGGTCCGATTTGGCTGTTTGCTAGCTCGATACGACTTAATTCCTTCCCGGAGTCGAGTTCTTCTCACGGTACTATGGGCATCGGTTTTCAACTGAAACCATAATATTTACTACTAAGTGAATCAGAAGAGTAGAAAACCCAACAGAGTAGGAAAACAAAAACCAGCCACGATACACGCTATTTCTTAACAACCCAAATTTGGGTACGATGGACTCAAATTCGTCGGAAGTATGGCTACTCAAAAGTGAGTAAAGATAGTTCGTAGTGGTAAGATGGCAAACAGTCAAAGTAAGCTCGAACCCGATCGATGTTAACTAAGTGTCAACGTGTTACACCTAACCATCTTTACTCACTTTTGGGTAGCCATACTTCCGACGAATTTGAGTTCATCGTACGTAAAATTGGGTGCTTAGAAATAGCGTGTATCACAGTGAAGTTTGACAGCTGGGGCCATTTGGCCGCATGTAGGTTTTAATGGCAAACAAAAAGTTTTATGAAGGTCCTCATGTGGTAATAACATCTTTCACTAGAACATTTTCACAATCTTTATAGTCTTATGCCTTGTCATGATTCTCGATTTGTCGCGGAGAGCAAGGCAGTGGTAAAAGAGCCTCAGAAAATAAAACGAATATCTCAGTCCGAGATAGGGCCACAAAAAAAGAGAAAACGTCGCCATCGTTCGTCCAAAAAGTAAATGAAAGTGCGGGTCGGAAGACTTTCGAAGTAGGCGTTGCCTCAAATTGTAACTATACGCAGAATACGTTCGCAAAATTGCGAGCGTGAAAATTTTATGACACTATGTTGAAGGAGTACGACTACTTGATAATGGATGACGAAACTTATTGCAAAGCTGATTCAAAGCAGATTCCGAGACTAGAGTTTTATAAATCGGTTCAAAGTGGAAATGTTACTGAACATCAAATTGTATCACGGGAAAAATGCTGTAAAAAATTACCCATTAGGTTGTTTCTCTTAAAAATTTGGGTAGAAGTAGTTTGGAGTGTTTTTTTTTTGTTGTATTTTTATCGCTGTCAGTTTTTCAAAAATTTGAAAAAAATTAGGTCATCCGAAAATTGATTTTGCGCAAACACCTGGAAAATTCTCAACTCGCTCATTGGGACATTGGATTCATACGATTCAACGTTACTACAAAACTCTGAGTATCGAACGGAAGGAGAAATACGCTCAGAATGGATGTTCCATGGTGATCAGGATCACAAGCGTGTCGTGCAACCGTTTAAGCGGAATCCCAATGCTTCGGTCTGGGACATGGCCAAAAAGTTGAGTCTGTCCAAGTTTCGTTCAGAGAGCCAAAGACCGGGAGGGAGTCCATACGTACAAATTGCGGAAGGCTCCAAATCGAGATGAATGGCAAAATACGGTGGGAAAGTCATGGGCCCGGAAACTGTACACCCGGAAGCTGACGAAGCATCAGGGAAGTGAGGAAGCAGAAACTTTCAAAGTGGGGTAACTTTCGTACCCAAGGACATGAACCGCCCAACGCACCGGAATTAAGGGGGAATCGACTGGGTTGTTATGAAGCAAACAGGACGTAAGCATCCCAAGGAGGTCAAATCTGATGAAGACACGAAGAAAAAACGGGTTCTGTGCAGAAGAAACTGCAGTCAGATGTTGTATAGATCCTAATAAGTGGAGTTAAGCTTAAGGTGCGAGCGTACGGTATGGTACTGAAGTTGAATGAAATAAATATGCCAAAAGCTTATTATTGGGTTATATTTTCTTGTCTCAAAGTTTGAAAAGGATCGGTCAACTATATAATTTTCTAAAGCGTTTTTTACCGTGATGCAATTTGATGTGGGACACCCTTTAGGTGGTTGCGGTTTCATCAGAGAAGTTTTCATCAGGAATGGCACCATAAATGGACAAATTTACGTTGAAGAATATCTTAATACACGGCTATTGCCATTCATACGGAAACATAACGGTTCGATGCTGTTCTGGATTTTTCTGGAATCTTGCCATTATGGACAGCTGGCTAAGAGTTGGTACATTTCTAATAATGTAAATATTGACCCGAAGGTGTGCAGTCTACCAAATTCGGCAGAAATCCGTTCGAAATTTATTGGGCTTTGACTAAAAGGAATCTTGAAAAAAAAAACGAATAGCATGGCGCAACTTGCAAAAGATTGTAAAATTAGTGTCAAATGACACTGTACATAAACTTATGAAAGGCGTCAAACAAAGGTACGAGCATTTGGATACCACAAATCCAATTGACTTAATAAAATATGTTGTATAATTGTATTTTGATGAACTATTGATTAACCGTTTTGAAGAAAATATATTCTCATCAGCATGAGACCCTAAAAGTGGACCGCAATTTCCAAGAACCAAAGATAAGAAGAGAAAGTGTGGACTGGTATTACATGAGCACGTTCAAGCGCTCACTCTTTTGCCAGTCAAGGGGGATATCCTTCCAGGGGGTAGCTTGCTAAAATATTGTGTGCTTACTGCCTTTCAAAATAGCCCTCCGCTCAATGTCAACTGCTTCTATTCAATTTCACAGCCTGCCGTACTCCAACAGAACTATCAATACGTTCTCTTCGTATCTTTAGTTCTAGCAGAAATTGCAGTCCACTCCTAGGATCTCATGTTGATTAGAAAATATTACCTTCAAAACATTAAAATCACGTACTTTACGCTTGAAGCAATAAAGCCATAATAAATAGTATGTATTACATAAACGTTTTATTGCTGATTATTTCATATGTTTCTTTTAATAACACAAAATTTCCGTTTACTATTTTTTACAGTGTTCATTGTTTAGTATGATTGTGAGGCAAGTGTCATACCCTGTGAACAAGTAGTCGGGATCTTCCATTATGAAAAATTCATTGTCCAGCCCGGAAATTGAACCCAACTGCCTGTACCAATTAAAGTTAGTGCTAAGTAGTGTTGAACTAAGTTTGAAATTTTGAGAAATTCTGGAATAACCGAATGACAACAAGCGATTCAAAATTAACACAGAAAAAATCCTAATATTCATTGTGATTTCAAATCAGGGCGCTCATCTATTTCATGCAAGTTTCTGCTTGGTGTGGAATGAAATACAATTTCACAAGCTCAAATATTTAAATCACAATGAAAGTTCAGATTTTTTTTCTGCTTACTGTCGAAAATAAATTCTCCCATGTTGACGTTCATTGTTTGAAAGCTTTCTCCAAGACATCAAGTGAATATATGGAGTGAAGTGTTTGCCCAAATGACCACAATGGTCAGTTTTGATTGCCTATCCTTGAGAGGGATTAAATTTACAGATGAAAAGAAACATTGAAATTCCTGCGTTAGCCAATGCACATAAGGGCAATGCTAGATTTGGCAAAAAATAATGGGATATTTCATGTAAATTTAAGCCAGATCACGCTTAAATCTAGCCAGTTGTATGAAAGTTTGCCAAAATTGTTGAATGGCGGATTAAAGCTTCCAAACAATTTCGTTGTTTACGCATCCTTTGGCATGGAATTAAACAAGGGAGAATTTCACGCGCTTATTATAAATAATTATTTTTTTCTGTGTACATATATTGTTTTTTTTTGTCTCGGGCTAGTTCAACTTTACCGTAGTAATTAAAAACACCTTTTTGGTTTTTTTTGGGGCATATCCGGTAGTTAGAATTGAACTCGCGATTTTATTGTGATAGGTCTGCGTGTTCACCACTACGCTGGGGTCAGCTCCTACAGGTGTAGTTTTTTTAATGGTCTGGTATGTACTTTATCTTTCGTAACGATCAAAATAACAATTTGCTTTCAAGGTCAAAGGTGGGTCTGGAATGGTATGCTGCCAACAAGATCGATTTTGTCCCCAAGCTTTTAATAAAAGTAGTTTTAGTAAAAGTACTGTAAAGTAACCATTAATGGACTTTTTAAACTTATTGAATCACGAATTACAGGTCTTTTGTGCGTACCAGCTTACTTTTCGTCAGCCTTTAAAACTCACAAGCATGTGAGAAGAAATCGCAGTCGCAGTCTCAGTCTCATAATTCAACACTGTTCTGAACCAATATTAATCAGAGGAAAACTTTACATCAAATTTCATCATTAAACAAACTAACGTAATATCCGAGTTGCGGAGCAACAATGTACTAACTCAAATCAAACTAAGTCCTAGATACAAGCAGATAGCTCAATTAATCCTATTAAAAACGATTCAACACTTACCGCCCGCATGTAATTCAGCCGGTCAAAAGAGAGCATGGTGTGGATTATTATTATTGCCACATGGATTACCTCACACTTCAGCTCTAACAGGCATTCATCCTAAGTGCCATGTAATAGATTTTAAGTGCTGTATGCCTGTATCTTAAACGATGATAGGGAAATTTACACTCCATTTAATATTTGCCATATTGTGCGTGCCACGTAAACAGTCATTCCTTCGTTTGCTTTTGAAATCAGGTTGTTGGACATAACATAACCTTTCTTCACCTTGACCGAAACATGAAATTCGCTCCGATTAAATAATAAGCTAGAGATTTCCTGGAATCAGAATATTTATTATGTGTATGTTTAGGTTTGCAAAATATTCAATTTGAACTGAATAAGCGAACTGATTCATAAAGAACAGTTGCTACGAGAACCTTTTTTTTTGTGTCAATACACCTGAGAAATGACGATGAAGATAAAGGCGCTATTTACGCACGGCTGCAAATGCAAATACCACAGCTGTACGACTTCAAAATCTTTATCTTTTATTGTTTGCCTTCCAGGTTAATCAGGAATTTCAACGCTTTTTAGGAACGTTCAGTGCACACCAGCTTACCAACAAATACGGCATTAAACTCATTGATTTCATCTCGCTTAAAAGAATTACTAACTGTATTTTAATCAGACTTTTGAAATTTTAGTACATTTGAAAAAGACTGAAACTATACACGCCGTTTGAAGTGGAAATTACTTTGGAAAAGCAAAGTTTTGAATTATCATATAGGGTATGTGTCCCTTGACTCAGCCTATTATACAACCAGCGATCACATTTTTCATTATAACTCATGAAGTTTTTAAGCTGTAAGGGAGATTCAACTAGTTATACACTTGCAAAGATAAGTTTGATATGACATTTGGTAGCATGTATCACTAAAAGTTACACAACTATTTTTATAATGCCATAAACTTTCGAGGGATTTGGATTTAATGTCGGTCTAGAAGCACCAAATTGGGTCTATTTGTGGATGCAACTTCGTCCCATTCGATGGATTTATTACAAAATGCAGTCTTTGTACGGTTTTTTTTTCTAATATTATGAATTGAAGCATTCTTAGCTGTACTGGATTAAACAAATACAACATTTCACAACACGAACTCAAGTAAAACTGCCTCGAAACACTTAAATGATGTTCATATATGATTTATCAGCCATTCAATAATGAAAACATTCTAATTCACTATACAATAATTTTGTCTCTTCGATTTGTGTTTAGATGAGCCACTTAAATATAAACAACCACAAATATATGGATTTTCACTTGAAATTTTACCAATAACAACCTTTTTACTACGTTATTGATATAACAGGCCATAGTTGAGAACATACAAAAAAATATGTCCCCAACATTGGGTCTACGATTTTCTTCTAAAATCATTGTTATTTTAGCTATGTGAACAGTTATTTTGTAACGTATAACCATTTTCTGCACATCCAGACTGCATTACTTGCTTTATCGATTCAATTAAGCCAAATTCAGATGACTTGAAATCATGTAGATCATCTGTTCAGCTTAACCAGTGAAATCATGATGCCCCAAAAGTTCAAGAAATCGAAAATTACGCGAAAATGAACAACTATGAGTTGATGAATTCTTTCTCAATTGCTTCGGATTACATCTATATTGCTAATAGCAACATGATTTTGTTGATTATCGCTGGATTTATGACACTTTTGATACATAGGCCGAATGAAGGAGCTAGGCTAACATTACATCCCCTTACCCTAGTATTATTTTCCTATATCCTTCTAACGGAAAGCTTTGTGCTGCAACACTTTATCGTGTCGTGTGACATAGCAGCCATGATTTTTATGCTCTATTCAGTGTGTCAAAACGAATGTTGCCAGTTAAACAGTTGAGCTTTCGTTCAGAACAGCCTTTCATATCGGAACACCTGGATATCACCACAACATACCGTATCACAATTCAACCATGCTTGAATCGATGGAAGGCACTTCCATGTGACGGCAATAGGAACCGACGCCCGCCAAGGAACAATCTGCCGGAAGTCATAACTGATAACGCCTAAACGCCTAAACGCCGTGTGATGGAGAGCTGTCCGAAACCGGTCTCGAAGACTGATGAAGTAGTGTTAAAGCAGCTATCAACAACGAACTAGAAGGATTTGTGGAAAGAAAGCGACGAAACGATTGGTTTGGCAGGGTGTGTCACACTGTCGAGAAGAACAGCTTGCTCGATGTTGCTGTATCAAGACAACCGTTAAGGGCTTATGCTGAAGCGTTCTTGGGGGCAGCCATTACCTCAACATTTAGAATTGATATAACTCAGAATGTGTACTAGATATTGAAAATTTAATCGTATCAGTTTGTGTTCTTACTTGCTGTGATCAATCTGATAGAGTTCGATTCGATGTTCGTTCACTTACAATCGAGATTTATCAATTTGAAATAGCAAGGTAAGTTTGCGAGAGCGAGATAAAAGATAGGAAAAAAATACATGGAGCAGCAATTCACCTTAAAGATGCAAGAGGTGGCCTAGTGAGGTTCCCATTACGTAGAAAGGTGGGGTCCGGCGGCATGCCCGACACTTGCGGAAGTGCCACGGCATCTAAAGCAGGTGCCGCTAAGCCAGAAGGGGCCATGGATGAGCCAAAACTCATCCGGGCCATGGAAAGAATTCGGGAAACGTTTCTTAAAATAGTGGAAGTGTCGGAGCAGTTAGATGTTATAACAAAGTGCCAAAGAGCTGACACGACTAGCAGTAACGGAAAGGGCAAGGGCAAGGGAAATACCCACGAAGCACATGCAGACGGAGGTGTCCGTCTCCGTGGGAGACTCCACCCCGTCTACCATGGGGAAAAAACCTCCAAGCGGGCAAGGCAGTCCCCAGGTGAAGTGGCACCTGGCGTTCCAAAGAAGCGGATAGTGTCTAAAGCCCAAACGGACCCACATCGCACCAAAACCTACGCGAACGTGGCGACGGGGTCTGAGGGCCTAACCTCACAACCAGCTCCGGCTGGCCGCAAAGAAAGAGGCCCTGGTGCCTAGCCCAGCGCCAAGGCACGAAGTCCAGCTCAAGAGTTGTCTCAAGCGCCGAGGGCGCCCAAGTGGTAGGGCCCTAATAACAAGCAAAGAAAAAAATGCGAGTGCTAAGAGAGCGAATGACGACCCCAAACGTGGCAGGGAGAGCCACTGGACAAAGGTCCGAAAGAAAAATAGTGGCGCCGATGTGCGAAGTATACACCGAAATACAGCTAAATGATCCTGGAGCTATAAAAGATCACAGAGTTAAAGGGTCCTGCTTACAGAGACCTGACAAAACAGGCCTTAAGTGAGGGTATGGAGATGCGCGCCCTCGTCTCACAGGCGACGATCCAATGTAAGAACCTGGATGAGATTACCGAGGCGGACGAGATCTCAACTGTGGACCCAGATCTAAATCATTGTGAGGACGCCCAGCAACTGCTGTGTCAGACAGTTCGGGAGTCGGCATCGGATATCGCCATAATATCCAACCCATATTGCATCCCAGCAGGCAACGGCCCATGGGTTGCGGACAGGTCCAATATGGTGGCATTATAGACGACGGGCAAGTACCCGGTTCAGGAGACTATGTCTACCTCAAATATTGGCTTCGCGGTTATAATAGTAAATATAATGTTCTTCTGCAGTTGCTATGCACCACAAAGATTATCGATTGAACAGTTCCCGTAGCGACTACTTGGCGGTTCGTTATTGTATCGTCCACATTACAAGACAGTGTTGGGGAGGAGAAGCAACCACCCCATTTTCCCGTAGATGAAGGACGTTCTACTTTAATGAAGCGAAATTTAAAGAGGCGTTTGAGAGGGAACGATTTTACGTGAAACCCGGAACTTTGCGGCGAACGACTCGTTATTTCACTAACAGGAGCGTGCGACGGGACCATGCCTAGGAAGTTCAAACCAAGTTTTGGTGGACGGAGGTGATCGCCGACCTCCGAAGAACATGCCTCCGCGCAAGAGTGAGAATGCAAAGAGCGTGGTCCAACGTCGAAAGAAGGACGCTATTTGCCGCTATAGAGGGAGATAGGGGCTTTAAAGGCCTGTGTCAGAAGGCCAATATGAACCCATGGGGTGACGCCTATCGGGGAGTAATGGCCAAAACCAGAGGGACGGCGGCTTTAACCAAGCAATCACCAGAGCTGCTGCAAGTGATCGTTGATGGTCTCTCCAAGCCAAGGCCCGAGTCCCTGACCCCCAGCCGCCGCAAGTTTGTCCGGGACAATTCTCAACGAACATGTAATTATTAAGCTTGAATTCTTTGATGTAATTTAACTTGAATTCCTTCGATAAACAAGATTGATGGTTATAATTGTCTAAAAGTTCATTTTATAAACTGAATATTTGAAATACCTGGTGAAATTTAAGAAGGGTTCAGCCGAACCATCCGTGAATGAATGGATTTTTTTCTTGGGAGTTTGTACTTGTTCTCCCCATCTTCCTTATTTTTTTTTAGTGGAACTTAAACAAATTTGCTCTCGGTTACTAGTGATTGGGTAAAAAAGTGTTCCAATTTCTCATTTGTTATAATTAAAAATAATACAGGTGAAGTGCTAATGTAAATACCCTAGTTTTCGAAACAAAACGATGTTTTACACTGTTGATCATGCAAAATATCAATAACTGAATTCAAGAATAGGTTGGAGTACCGTTGATATTCTGAGAATACTGTAATATGACTGTAATTGTGCAATGATGTCCCATGAAGCTTTACCATCTCATAAGTACGATGGAAATCTCGTAAATTGCCTTGTTGATCATGCAAAACACCAAGATCTAAGGTCAATAATAGTTTGGATTGCCGTAGATATTCTGAGAATACTATAATATGACTATAATTGTGCAATGATGTCCCACGGAGCCTCAAAAATTCATAAGTACGGTGGAGTCCACGTAAATCGCCTTGTTGATCATGCTAAAAACCAAGGCCTGAACTCAAAAATCGTTTGGAGTACCGTAGATAGTCTGAGAATACAGGAATATGACTATACTTGTGCAAAGATGTCCCATGGATCTAAACAACTAACAAGCACGATTGAGACCCCAAAAATCGCCTTGTTGACCAGGACCTGAACTCAAGAATAGTTTGAAGTACCGTAGATATTCTAAGAAGACCCTAATATTACTATAATTGTGCAATGATGTTCCATAGAGCTTTAGCAACTCATAAGTGCGATGGTAACCTCATAAATCGCCTTGTCGTTCATGCCAAACATCAAGTTCTAAATTTTTAAAAAGATGGGAGTACCATAGATAATCTGGAAATACTGTAGTATAACTATAATTGTGTAATGGTGTTCCATGGAGCTTAACAAACTCATAAGTACGATGAACACCTCGTAAATTACCATGTTTTTATGATGAAATTTGTCAGAAGCAGATAATTCCCATCTACATGAGAGGCTCTAGGAGCGGACAGTTAATTTATTGCTAGAACGGATAGAAATGAAGAGAAAGTATTGATAGTTCCGTATAGCGTAACGGCAGGCTTTGAAATTGAAGATACTGATAATTGACTGGTTAATTATGGCAAACATCAATATCTGTACTCAAGGACAGTTTGGAGTACCGTAGGTATTCTGAGAATACAGCAATATGACTATAATTGATCAATGATGTCCTATGAAACTTTACCAACTAATAAGTACAATGGAGTATTCGTGAATCGCCTCGTTGATCATGCTAAAATCCAGAACTAAACTCAAGAACAGTTTGGAGTGCCGTAGAACGTAGTTCTATGTATACTGTAATATGTCTGCAACGGTGTCAAGATTTTTCTTGTAGCTTTTACAGCTAAGAAGTACGGTCAAAACACTCTAAACCTCCTTGTCGATCATGTACAACATCAAGATCTGAACTCAAGGACAGTTTGGATGAGCTAGATCACCATTGTGTTCGTAGCCATACCTGTTCAATATTTTTCCAAGTCAAAGGAGTCATTTATGAAAAAAAAGTTCACAGAACAACGTGCCTCTGTGACTCAAAAGGCCGAATTTTTACAGCAAATTTTTATCTTGTGACGTATATGATCCATCCGTATTGAATCGGTTAAGTGTGGACCCCAACCTGCAAATCATAAAAATCTAATTTCTAGTTTTGCAATTTTTGGGATGCTTAACCTTTCGCAATGTTGTGCCTAGCGTTTGCGATTAATAGTAACCCGAACAAAGGAAAATAACAAGCTGGTAACGTATAAGTAACAAGTTCTGTTATCCAAGATATCGTTTTGATTTCCGCTGTTATTACATAACAAATTTAAAAAAAAATCAGATTTTAGCGTGAGTGTTTTATTTCAAATTTATTACACAATTTGAAGCAATTTCGATAAATTTACTTAAAATACAGAATTTGTTATCAAGATGTTCTCAATCATAATAAAATAATCTATTATAATAAAATAAGCTATTATGATATTCAACGAGTAATGATAACATATTCAGGGATCAAACAATGATAACCAGGTATTTGAATTTATTATCAATTTGATATAATCCTTTGCTCGGGAACTCATTCCAAATTAATCTGCTTCGCTAAACACGCATCGCTGAACGAAACTTCAAACGCGTTTGTACCGAAAACATGTCTTTAAAACTAATGATCGCTGTATTTCGGATATTAAACGACCGATTTGGATCTTTTTCAGCATGTAAAAATGGAGTTTCTATCTTGTTACGTAGTGGATTTGAAACATAAAAAAAATAAAATCCCCCAAACTGCACCGAACTGCGTCCAATAGAAAGCTATTGGGCAATAATCAAGCGGCCTCTTAAGAAAGATGGGAGAGAAGCCAGCTCTGTTGACTGCTTCAAGAATATTTCAAGCTGAACACTGAATTACCATTGGAAGACTCTCTTTGTCGACTTTCTCTTTGCGTTCCTACGGCTTTGTGAAATCATGTTCAAGTATTTTCGATGCACAGTACGGTAATATAAAATGTTATTAATGATCCAATAAGTCGATATCATCAGCAAATTGTTAAATAGTCAAACTATTAACCAAAGAGAAAGTCGACTAAGAGAATCTCTCAATGTTACTTAGGACTTAAAACATTATTCAGTTTGATTTGGTCTGCAGGACAACGAAAAGTTACGGAGAAAATTGTACACAATCTCATTG